>APFE031109511.1:2175-17359 GCA_000404065.3 Pinus taeda | reverse complement strand
TAATACAAGCTTCTTTTGCTGTTAATTGCTCACTGTCCATTTTCTTCTTATTCTAAGCTTGTGCTTGATATGTTGTATTCTTGAGCTCTTGGTCTTTAGCACTAGATAATTGTCATATTATCTCTATGTTAAAGTATTGATTGCATCATTGAATAGGTTGCTCAGGTTTCTTTCTATCTAATGCGGGAAAGTTGTCATCCTGTCCTTGCATCTTGTCCTTGCATTAATAGATTAGATTTATAGGTTTCTTTACTGGTTTCATCCAGCCATCACATGGTCTTGTGCATCTACTGGTGTGGTTACTATTCTCCATATTCACCTAACAACTAAAACTGTCAGCATTGGTGGTCTAAAGCCTTGTAGTCTAAGGGTGTTCATGCATGTCTGGAGTGAAACAGAGTGAAAGTGGTTATCTGGCTTGAACCAAACCATCATTCCTTCCATTAAACTTGCAATAATAGTTGAATTTATATGTTACCAGGCATCTCCGAGCTACAACCTAGGAGAGTTTCTTGGAATCCTAACAAGTGGATTATAACCATGTTATTCATCCAATCATGGTATTTTCCCATGGTATTATAAGTGGCATCCACCCTTGGTATTCATCCTCCTATGTTATTTATCCACTCATGGAATTTACCCATGGTATTGTAAGTGACATCCACCCATGGTATTTACCTACCCATCAAATTTACGTGTGGTATTGTAACCAAGAAAGGATATAAGTAATAGGTCACGTCTCGTCAAAGAACATATTGTCTACCATAATGTAGCCTTTATAGTTATTATTTGTTTTAGTAAAAAAATAAAAATAAAAAAACTTTGTGGTTTTGTTATTGTGTGCTCTCCTCTTTTCTTATGCCATTTCAATTTTTTTAGATCTTGGGGGTCTCCCCTTAAGATCTGGATCAAATCCATTAAGTTTATGATATTAATAATCACTTGGGTTTATTAATAATCCCTTGGGTTTATTGATCTCGTGGGTTTATAAAATTAGTCCCTTGGGTTTATAACATTCATCCCTTTAGTTTATTAATATCTTGGGTTTATAATATTAATAATATATTGGGTTAATTCATCCCTTGGATTTATAATACTAGTATCCATTGGGTTTATTCATCCATTGATTTTATAATATTAATATCAAATGTTTATATTATCAATCACTTGGGTTTTTAATATTAGTGCCTTGGATTTATATTATTAGTCCCTTAGGTTTATATTGTTAATATTTTGGGTTTATAATATTATTAATCCCTTGGTTTTATAATGATAATGCCATGGGTTTATTAATACATTGGTTTTATAATATTATTATGTCAATCTTCTTAGGGTTTATTATATAATTCCTTAGGTTTATTAATCTCTTGGGTTACTCAGTTTATAATATAGTATTTAGTATAAAATTATGCAAGAACATTCACTATTGTGGTTGTGCATGTGCTTAATATAATCTTATCAACATATATGAGCCACATTTACTAATGTGGTTGTGGTAAAGTTGATAACATTTGGGGCTATAACATTTGTAGTTTATATGATGAGGGTTTTTAATATTTGGGTATAATATTATGTTTTATATTATTTGGATTTATAATATTTGGTTTAATAATAAGGTATATAATATTTGATTTAATATTGAAATTTATAATATTAGGTGTTTAACATATATAGGGTTTAATATTTGGGTTTGTAATATTTGGATTTAATATTAAGGTTTATGATATTATGTTTAATATATAGGGTTTATAACACTCGGGATTATAATAGTTGGGTTAATAATATTGGATTTAATATTAGTGTTTATAATAGTGGGTTCAATATTTGTATTTATACTATTGGATTTATAATATAATATAGTATAATATCATTAACTTTATGGTTATCGATATTATAAACCCAAGGACTAACAATATTAATATAGCATAGTTTAGGATGCGCAAAGTTAAAAATATTAATATAGTGTAGTTTATAATATAGTATAGTTCATAATATAGTATTTATAGTGGGTTTAATATTAGTATTTATAGTGTTGGGTTTGTAGTCTCTTGGTTTTATTGATCCCTTTTGTTTATAATATTAATCTCAAGGGTTTATAATATTAATCGTTTGAGTTCTTTAATATTAGTGCCTTGGGTTTATAATATTAATCCCTTGTATTTATTAATCCTATGTCTTAAAATATTAATTCTTTGGGTTTATCAATAACTTGGATTTTGCAATATCCCTCCATTAGATAGTGTTGTTTTTAATTATTTGTGTTTATATGAATGGTAGTGAAGCCATGTTGATACTTTGGATAAATTGTTGCAAATAAGTATTTTTTTATTAATAAAAAATAGAAGGAAACTTATGTACTTGGAAAATACACTCGAGAATGAGATTGGATAAATTCTTCATGATAATGATTCTAGAAAAATCTAGATAATACTAAGGGATGGGAGAAAAAAATCCCTTAGAAATTATTCGCTGAAAGAAGATGCTAAATTGGTTTCACTTAAAGCACTGAAGAAGAAAAAGGCATCTTGAAAGGAAAAAGCCTACGCAAGAAAGCAATAAAGTCCATAGAAAGTGGGATGTCAAATGGAAACAATATCATGATTGGGATACTTATAAATCTTTAAGACTCATCTTACCAAGTGTATCTAATTCATCTTATCAAATGTATCTAGTGATATATTTTTTAATATAAATGTATCTCGTGTTATTTTTTCGAATATAGAATTAAATTTTCATTGCTTTTAATAGTTATTAAGTTATCCACATACCTTCATCATGGGTGTACATTTACATCGGCAATAAGAAAGATTAATGATTTGGGAGACTGAGACAGGTGGGGATACTGATTACATGAGATCACATGTAATAGATACGTTTGCAGTTATGGCTTCTAAAGGGCTCTATGGTTTCGAGTTGGGTGGCTGTTCCATTTTCTATAATCAACGAGTATGCCAAATATTGAATTTCTTTTTGGCCAGGAGAGTAAATTTAGTTCTACTTTATATTTGTATGGAGAGGATACAGGAAAGGAATCCTTTATTGATTTGGCATTATGGCACTCACTAATGAGATTTTTGGATTTATGGATTTATGTTGTTTATAAAGTTTTAGGATTTAACTTTGGTCATATTTTTTTGAGAATTATTTATGTGTGAAAGAAAAAACCAAGAAAGTGAAATTAAGAATGGTTTTTTGTTTTTTGTTTTTTGTTTTTTGTTTTTTTTGTTTTTTTTGTTTTTTTTTTAATCTTTGTGACTGTCTACTGTGAGAGGGGCCGAATTGCTCGACGTGGATCCATCTAGGATGATTGTGACGCAAAGTGAGAGAAATCCATGTTGGGCCCATCTATCAAAATATTTCGCTCACGATAAGTGATAGGTTGAGATTGGGCTGATTCGCTGGTCCGCCTCCTCTATTTATAATTTTTTTGAATCTCTGTCCATTTTTGCTGTGAGTGGAGCCAAATTCCAGGACGTGTATCGATGTGGGATGGTTCCAGAAGTAATACACAGTGTGAGGAGTTCATGTTCGTCCATCGGTATAAAATTTTGGCAGACTATAAATGATGTTAGGATTATTCTGTGGTCCCTACTGTCTACAAATCTAGCTTGACATTGACATACCAGTCAAATATCAATGAAATATTCAATATTAAAATAATGGTGAGAATTGAAGCGCGAAAGATTACTATATTTTTCAGGATCATTTATGTGAAATATTAATGAAATATTCAATATTAAGATAATGGTGATAGGAAGATTACTAAATTTTTCCGCAATCATTTATATATACCAGTACTGCACAGTCATAATGTTGGGGTTTTTACATTTGGAATGTATATACATTAGCATTGGAAATAGAAAGGTTTTTAATTAAATATCGTAATAAATCAGAGAGCTTTGTAAGTGTCAATATTCAAATACAATAGAGGAAAAACAAAGTAGATCAATTAAGGAAATTAATAATTAAGTTGGGAAACTAAAGATAGTTGTATATCGGGATTGTAAATAAAAAAAGTCAAAAATAGAGGGAACTAACTATATAATTAGTATTAACATGGCAATAAGAATTCCCAAAAATTTTGTATACCTCAAAGTTTTAAGAAATTTCTAACAAGATACCTACTAAATATCCCCAATATTGAAGCAAACACTTCAACTCCTACAAAACAGTGATCTAAGCACCCCTTGGAAGTATCCAAAGACCCATACATCTTAATTGATCTAGGAATTTTATGGCAAGCTTCTTACAAACTTCGATACAATATAATTGATATATTTTTCTTCTTAACTAGCATTATAGTAAGCCTTTGCATTTGTTTAGAGGTCAATATGAACATCAAACTAAATGGAGAGGTCAATACGAACACCAAAATAATAATAGAGGTCAATATGAACACAAAACAAATGTTGGACCCTACAACATGGCATTCCTTGCATGGTTAAGAAGCTCAAAATCTAGACCAAACAATGACTAGAATCCAAGTTTGAAGTCCATGGAAAGAAATTTTCTAAGTCTAATTCTAAATCAAAACAAAGTATGAAATCCCTCGGAAAATTTTTCAATTACTCTAAACACCTATGAAATAAAATTGTGTATATATTGTTGGTTTTTTTTTAAATACCAGTGAAGCTTTTTCTTGAGCATGAGGACTCGTTATCTGAGATGATTCCACAATATCTACTACTTCCTTGTTTCCACAATATCTACTACTTCCTTGTTAGAGAGAGAACATCCCGTACCTATTATGGAAAGCATGATGAAAAGGACAAACATCAGAAGCCAACTGAAACAAAATACAATGCTTGCAAAGGACACATGTATGAAACATTTGAGTGGAGTTTACTTGAAGAGGACCCTTTGACAATCCTCGTTGTTGTAGTAGTTATTTTTGTTGTTTAATAGAGTTGTGTTTCTGATGTTGTAACAAACCACAAGTTTTCTAAAGCCTTTGCAACTCTTGTTGTATTGTATTGGGTTGTTGCATCAATGGCTGCTAGGGAACTTGGATTGTGGATAGTTCACAACTAAACCTACGATTCCAACAAATCTCTGCCAAGTTCTAAGAAAATTATTCCAAAAAATACGTTGGAAAACTGTCCAAAACATATAAAAGATAAACTATGGCATCCAAAATATTTACAGCTACATCCCATAATGACACTTGCCACATCTTAAAATAATTGTAGTAGTGGAGATGAAACATAGTGACTGTTAAAGATAGCCACATCATGCATTGCATGTACTATTGTTGATGTTGATTGAAAGAATAAAAATCCCAAATGGTCTATTCACGATGGAAATTGTCTTCCCGATAATGATCCACCATCCTAAAATAATTGCAACAATACATATGAAACACAAACACTATTAAGTGGATAGACACATCTCGCATTGCATGCACTGATATCAATGTCGATTTTGATAAAGAAAAATCCAAAATGGTTTAGCCAATTAGTGGCAACCAACATCCTTATAAATATCCATGATCCAACAAATTTGCTACTAAGAATTAATAATTATACTCCCAAATCCTTGTATTTTTGGGTAAACCTAAAAGATATCTTCCAATTACATGTAAACACATATGGACACAAGATTTCACATAAAGGAAAAAAATCGTCAACTTGGAGGATCAAGTTAGAGGGGAGGATACACATGTTCTAAGTGATCTGAAAACACATAATTGACTATTTTCTCAATTTCTTCAAATATTAACTAAGGTTTCTTTTATGTCAATAAATGAGAGAAATTGATTTTTAAGTGCCTTAAACATAAAACTTGAAATCTTAAAATAAGCATGAACATCAGAAGTAAAAAGCAAACACAAAATATTTGATGACAGAGTTCGTCCCTCTTGGACTACATCTCTGGGTTCGCTTCCAATGGGTGTTCGTTATATTGAAAATGCTCATAAAATTTCTTTACATCAAATTTCACCATTCTGGAATGTGCACACATGCGTCAATGGCTATTATCAACTAATAGACCTTGGCCTTAGCTCTCCAATGCAACTTATAGATTTCGAAAAGGCATAATATTGGCTAAGCTATGCTTCCAAAAGCATATTACAAGCACACATAACTCATAATCCCATTTCGACAACGTTACCTTAGAATGTTGTGGCTTTTGGTGCAGTGGCAAATTTTTCATACGGTTCAAGTGAGGTCTCGGGGTCAAACTCATGATCCTCTCATGATTGCTTTGGAAAATACTAAAATTATTTTACAACGAATTACAAAATATGGCAATGGTTTGTTGTATGCACCATGTATAGGATAAGGTTCAAGTGAGGTTTGGTGGTCAAACCTGCGGGCCTCTCAGGATTGTTTTGGGAAATAATAAAAATATTTTACAACGAGTTACAAAATATGGCAGAGGTTTGTTGTATGCACCATGTATAGGATATGGTATATATCCAAACTTTTTAACCGCATATAAAAATAGGTCAACGACATTTCCATATATAATATCTGGTGATTAACTTTGGAATGACGACAACGTATGAAAACGCTCCACATGTTGTTAGTTATAACTATAGATTTAAACTTAGCTCAAATATCAGCCTATTAACTTTGCGTATTTAACATATAGTTGAAACCTTGGACTTGGTCGCATACATTATCAACCCATGGCTACCTAACTCCCGCCGGTGTGGCATATAACTCGACCTTAAACTTGGTCGCATACATTATTAACCCGTGGCTACCTAACGCCTGACGGTGTGGCATATAACTCGACCCCCGTTTATTGGTTTAACCAAAGTCCTGGAGGTGATTCATAACCCCACGTGGTAGGTTGACTATAGAACATGGTTGAAACATGTTATGACATAAACTTTGATATATGTGGTTTTAATATTTATTGTTGCGCGTCGACTTTTGGAAATTCTGCTATGCTAACTTTGGTAGCGTGATAACAAGATCCATGGGGGGCCGCCGGACCATGATTCAAAAAGCAAATCTATGGCCGAGTGGTAAGATTTCATGAGGCCTTGTGGGAGATCTCTGACGTCTGTTGACTTTGAATTTCCATGCTTCTTGCTGAGAGACTGCCACATGGCTTGGAAAAGGCCCTTTAATTTTGTTTGGCCTGTTTGACAATAACTTCATAACGCGTTTGATCTCTGATTATTTCCACGTGTCCTGCTGAGAAACTGCCACATGGCCTGGAAAGGCTTTTTAATTTTGTTTGGCCTGTTTGACAATAACTTCATAACGCGTTTGATCTCTGATTATTTCCACGTGTCCTGCTGAGAAACTGCCACATGCCCTGGAAGGCCCTTCTTTTGCCTATTTGACAATAACTTCATAATGCGTTTTCTCCCTCATATAGAGGTCATTTTGGAAACTAATACACTGTCAGAATCTTCGACTTGGCACTGGTTTCATGAGCATTTGAGACTTTTGAACTTTAAGAATTATGAGGATCCTCCTGGATCACTAAGATAGAATGACAGGGATTGTCATGGAAAAGTAAAGCAGATAATTTTTCAATTTGAATAGTCTCTATACCAGAAATCATCACTAAGTTATCATATTAGTAATAAGTGCACCGTAGACCTTTAAGGCCAAAACCTAGATAATTCTCTATGATTTTCTTGACAAATATCTGCATGTAAACAATGTTATGATCTCACCCGGAGGTGCTAGTGTTGTCAAAGTCGTGGACTATATTTTTTTCCCTCCCACTACTTACCAATGCTCAAAAGTATCCAA
Organism: Pinus taeda; assembly: GCA_000404065.3. Lineage (NCBI taxonomy): Eukaryota > Viridiplantae > Streptophyta > Pinopsida > Pinales > Pinaceae > Pinus > Pinus taeda. The sequence continues at coordinate 9,641 of APFE031109511.1, read as the reverse complement.
TACCAGAACAACACCAACACCAATATTTATGACATCAGTAATACCATAGGATGACATGAAGCATCCCATAAGGCATAAAACATGTATGATATCAACACACCTATACAATAGAAAACTTGGAGACCATCGAATTATATATATATATATATTCAAATTATACAAAATTATGTTAAATCTTCATATTATATTATAGAAAACTATATAATTTCTATAGAAAACTTAATAAAGATCTCCTCACTAATTTGTATTACATTAGGAAAAATAGATATTCCAATCTACACTATTAAAATGAAAATTCTAAATTCAATAAATTATCGAGCATTTAATTCCAATAAGGTGCTTACAATAGATAATTATAGTTTCAAGTTCAAAACTAAAATATAAAGAACGTGATTTTCCTTGTGCATGCCCATAATTCTAACATTATAAAGCAAATAAGCCTTAAATCACACATTATAAACTTATTAATATTATATTTATATTGTCACATAGTTACCTCACAAGGAAGCACTAGACAACACTGTAGGACAACCATCATGTCTCATTAATCTTAATTTCTGCTTAAGAGGATAAGAATCTAGTAGCACATGAAACACACCGAAACACATTGAAAGACATAAATGTGGAGCTACACAAGAATTATAAGTTAAAAGACATGATTCTTCATATTGTCCTTTTTCACAATGTCAGTGTGCATCAACATCAAAATAAAAACCAATTATGCAAATAATGTAAGGCAAGATAAAAGTCAATCATGTGAGGATTATGTATGGAGAAACTATTATTAATCAAAATTAATGAAATATTTCAAATAATATTTGTACAAGTATATTTGAATTTATGTTGAACCTATAGAAGGAGTATCAAAATTGTAAGAAAACAACAATTCAAACATATATGATTGAAAGATACATGTGACAGTGCCTTCCCAAGTTCAAGATCCTGCATAACCGTCCCATTACAACAAAATTATTTCCTGAGGTATTTAATGCAACCAGGCTATGTAATATCCCACATCCATGAAGTTCACAAACATTTATGTACAAATTAAGAAAATAGTAATCACACTCAAACATGAATAAAAAAAATATAACTAAACCAAAAGTGAATCCACTTAGGAGGATCTTGCACTTGATTTGCACCAAAACTAAAGGCAGGTAGACCATCAATAGAGCAAGTAATCAAAGATATAGTTTGGTCATCCTATTCTTCCTCTAGCAATTAGGTTCCAAGAATCTTCACAACTTTCTCATAGATCTCATTGTTATCACTACCCTGCAAATTCTCAATATTTTCAAGTCCGTCGACATCATCTATCAACTAAGAATAAATATTCACACCTCTAGTGTTCCCTAGGTCTCCTTCGCTTCTCCTACTCTCAAAATATTCTTCAGACCATAAAGGACAATACAGATCAATATTCTTCAGACCATAAAGGAAAACAATCACAAATGTTGGGTCTGCGCAGATCAAATAGTAGTTGAATGTATCCTTGATTCACAAAATACCTGTCAGATTTATCATTAAACATAAGTCAATAAAATACCTGTCAAATTAATCATTAAGCATAATTCAATCTCTCTCATAATTCACGAGTTTGGTAGCACACCAAATATACTTGAAATTTTCTATTGGTAAAAAAAAATTTTCCCATGGAAAAATTGTAATTTTACTCATATTGAGCAAAATTACATGTTGTAGATGCTGAAACAACATATGCTTTATCAAAAATTGTAATGCTACAACATGATCTAATAAAAAAACAATTTAATGGCTATCTATGCTTTCCTACCTTTGTTTTTTTCCACTTTCCGCCAACCTCCATTGTTGGGTGTGGATGTTACAATAGACATTTGTGCTTCATTTGTGGCAACTGGGGTTTCTTTGTCAGAATTTGAACTTTCTATAGAGTGTGCTCGCTCGCTGCCACCAATTTCTTGCCCTGGGATGAGTTGCTCACTTTGCTGTTGTGGATTGGTTATCTTTGGAACTGATGTAGAGCAATTCTAATTTTCATCATTCTATGGATGTGTAGGGTGCTTTTTCTGTTGGGTTCTGGATTATTTCCTGGATATTCTACTTCTTGGAACATGTTGTTTGTGGCAGTTTCCATGTTTTCTTCCTCTTCTATGTCATCTGTCGATGTGGCTGAACACTACCATCCTTTCAGCTTTGGTGCTTCTCTTCTTTTCCTGTCTTCTTTGTTTTGTGGGCACACACTTTGTAGATGACCGGTTTGACAACAAATGCGGCATCTGAAGGTAGTGTTTTCATAATCAAGTGGTTGGGCCCATTGCTTTTCATTATGGAGTAAGAGGATGTGGTCTGGTAATCCTTGATTGAGATCAACCTCCACACAAATCCTGGCAAAAGTATAGATAGCCTTGCAAAGGCGCTCATTGTCTACTTTTAAGAATTTCCCCAAAACGTTGCCAATGCCTGCTAATACTTTGATGTGCCAAAATTTCAGAGGTAGGTTGTATAACTTCACTCACAGGGGCATTTTGGAAACCACCATGGTGTTTGGGTCAAATTCCAGAAATCAAGATGTCATAAAAAGGCCAGCATTACCCTAGAACCATGGTCCCCCATTCAATGCATATTCCTTGTCATTGACTGTGTCGAATTTGACAATAAAATATCCTTTTGAACAGAGGTGGATATCACAGATTTCTGTCCATATGGAGTAAATCCATTGACGAAGGGCTTCCGGTTTGGGCCAAAACCCATTAAACCTGCATATCACTGCTTTAGATAAATAATCATCATGTATTTGATTTACCTCAGGTACAACAATTGTTAATGCAGGATTCTGAGTTGTCTGCTCGACGATGTAGGCACTAGGGATCGTAGCTTGTTGTTCTGTTTGCACTTGAGGTTCCATCTTCCCTTTTACTGCATATTTGAAGGAAACAGGTCCTTTTGAGCTTGTGCTAGAGCAGCCTCCACGGAGTCTTGTGTTAAGGTAGATGGTTGAGTCGTTGCCTATGTCATATTCTTTTAGCTTATGCAATCTTCTTTTGCTATTAATTGCTCATTGTCCATTTTCTTCTTATTCTAAGCTTGTGCCTGATATGTTGTATTCTTGAGTTGTTGGTCTTTAGCACTAGATAACTATCATCTTATCTCTGTGTTAAAGTATTGATTGCATCATTGAATAGGTTGCTCAGGTTTATTTCTATCTAATGCAGAAGAGTTGTCATCTTGTCCTTGCATTAATAGATTAGATTTACAAGTTTCTTTACTGGTTTCCACTGGCCATCACATGGTCTTGTGCATCTGCTGGTATGGTCAATATTCTCCATATTCACCTAACATCTAAAACTCTGAGCATTGGTGGCCTAAAGCCTTGTAGTTTGAGGGTGTTCATGCATGTCTCGAGTGAAACAGAGTGAAAGTGGTTATCTCGCTTGAACCAAACCATCATTCCTTCCATTAAACCTACAACAATAGTTGAATTTATATTTTACCAGGCATCTCCGAGCTACAACCTAGGAGAGTTTCTTGGAATCCTAACATAATTGGTGTTGTTGCCGGGGATAGGAGATTGAAGCTCAGCTTCCCTGGGATAACGACACAAATCCAACTTTGATGATAGACAAAGTTTGGACACATTTTTTATCGTAATCATCTATTTGGTGACACTACTGGAGGCCGAACCTGTTGGTGACTCTACATTACAGTTCTGGCTCAGTTTTTGAGACATACTCCGAGAAATCCTTAGAAATCACTAGCTGACCCAGTGCCTAACCCTGAGAAGATTGTCAAGTAGAGAAAGACATCAAAAAAAGGAGCATCAGGATCAGGTAAGCCTAAACAATCTTATGTATCTCTGAAAGAAAGGCTTGTAATCGAGCATGCCCATGTTAAAACTATAGAGCCTAGCACTATCAATGATGAAATAGTTTCAAAGATTCATAAAGCTCCTTATTTAATAAGTTCTCCTTTCAATCTCGGTCCAAAGAAAACCTCCCCTGTAATTCATCAGTTTCCTTCAGTCCTATCATTTGTTTCTTAGCTTCCTATTATCAAAACCGCCAGTACCATTCCATCTACCCTAGTCATGGCAGGCCCACAAGCACCTACCAAAATGGAAAGAATCATAGCTGCTAGGTATGGACCCCTGGTCCTGCCTGTTCCTTGGAATGTCGTGCCTGCAGGAGAGTATCAGAAATACATGCCTAAATTCATTGGTACAGAGGGAGTAACAACTGAAGAACACCTTCAGTCTTTTATAGCTATGCTGATAACCTATATGTAAGTGAAGATGATGTGTGGATGAGAGTATTTGTCCAAAGCCTTGATGGAGAGGCTAGAAAGTGGTTTAGAGAGCTGACCCCTAGGTCTATAGCAGACATTAATGCCTTAGATGATGTGTTCTTAAAGCATTAGGGGGATAAGAAAGATCTGCTCTACTATCATATTGAGTTTGGGAACTTACAGAGGGAAATGATGAGTTGTTGTCTGATTTCAATAAGAGATTTAACCACATGTACAACAAGATACCAGCTGAAGTGAAGCCTACTCCCACCTCTGCCAAACTCACCTATGCCAATGCCTTTGATGCTGACTTCTGCCTACTATTGGGAGAAAGAAGATGTGCTTCTTTGGCAGATATGCAAGATGCAACCCTGGAAGTAGAATCAAACATCATGGCTGTAGAAAAGTTGAAAGGTAATGATGATAGAAGAAGGTAGAGGGGTGAGCCCATATCATCTTCAGATCCCAAGATCGATAAAATGGCCAAGATGATAGAGTCATTAGCCTATGAAATCTCCAAGCTGAAGGTTGAGCAGCATTCAGGGAAAGTAAGGGTTCCTAATACCTTTGCTCTTCCAAATCCAAATCCATATAGAAGAGCAAACGAGCAGTTGCAGATTTTGCAAAGGAACAAAGATGCCAATGAAGGCCAAAGGATGAAGACCCCATTTCAAAATACAGTCGTGGAAGAAGAGCAGTTTGAAAAAGATTATGAGATCCATGGTATGGAAAACAAGGGAAGTGCCCCTTTTTTAGCCAAAGCTTCCTATGAGAAGTCATTATTCAATGGTTAGATTAGCCAAGAACGAGATGGTGAAGCTATTCTACATACTGCTGATCAGCACCATTATGATCTGAGATATATAAGAATAATGTCAAATAAGCTCCTGCTCATAAATTTGTTGTCCTTGCAAAACAACATGCTAATAGGAAGAAGTAGCCAGCAGTTGATCCTATCATCCTCAAAGTTCTAGCCATAGAGGTAAGAGGCCTTGAAAATTCCCCTTCTTCTTTCAGTTTTCAATCAAAAATTTAAAAGCCAAGAATACCCATGCCTCTGGTTGAACCAGTGAAGAATGAGTCCCTTAAGGAATTTATCCTTGAGGATCTTGAGCCTAAAATCATCCAAGCTTCCACTGGCTATGCAAATCTGAAAATTGACCAACCTGCTATTATTCTCAGCCTAGTGATAAAAAATTGTGAAGTCAGCTCCCCATCATCTTATGTTCCTCTATCTGTTCAAGATAGAATCCCTCATAATTGCCCCCTAGGCACTGGAACCAGACATAATTCAATGCCCAAGGCTGACATGGATAACCTCAGTGTTGATATTACGAAGCCTGCCCAGTTGGCCTCCACATAGCCTGAAAAGGCAGTTTTCCAGATCACAAAGGAAGAAGGCCCACAGATTTGGAACACCTTCTTTGATGGGGCTTGTTCTAAGAAAGCTACAGGAGCAAGTGAAGTCTTTATGTCCCACACACAAGAATACATGATTCACCATTCATATTAATTGTTCAGGCCACAAATGACACAACCAAGTACACAACAACCCTTATTATTCAGCAGGTGTACAAAAGCTTCCACAAAAAACATCAAAGGATGAGAGCATACAGAGGGGGTGAAATATAAACCATCTCTACCTGATAAGGTCAAATTCCCTAAACTTATTGAGGTAGGTGATCAAATCAATTGACCTTTGTAATTCTTTGATGAATTGGCTAATATGCACATTGACCAAGAGAAAGAAACCTTTCATAGAAAGGTAGAAAGGGTCAATTCTCAGTATGGTGACTGTTTTCTCCAATGGGATGCACTGAAGGGAAGGTAGGGAGATCCTCGTAAATTTAATGCTTTATGGGTAGGATCATTCATCATCACTCAGGTCCAAGGGAACAATACTTTCATGCTGCAGAGTTTGGAAGGAGAAACAATTTTGATAGCCCAATCAATGGGCGGGTTTTTGAAAATTTATTGTGTTTAATGCTTTTTAGGCCTCAACATTGTAAATATGTCCTTTTTACAAGTTTTAGTCTAGGCTTAATTAGGCTCCATGCCCAATGGAACACTAGGAATTATCATTGATCTTGTTTTTGTATGTAAGGCAGTGGTCTGTGGTATGTGGTCTGTGGTTCTGTGGTTCTGCGATTTCTCTCTCTCATCCTTCGCTACGTGTCGATCGTTGAATAGAATCGCTCAACCCCGAGCTTTTACCACTTTACGCCTGAAAGCGGTGTGATGGAAACCATTACTGCCCGACCAATCTACCATGCCTGTTAAACATTAGTGCTGCTCTGTAGCCCGATGACTGTCCGATCAGCCTGCTGAAGATCCAATAGCCCGGACTCACCCTAATCTCACCTCGGTCGATAGCTTTTGCCAAGCCATCTCCACCATCCATTTCCCCGATCTAATGGTCATTCTTCCCGTTCACCCAAATCATCCACGTACCCATGCATTCCACGTCCTTGGACCATTCAATTGCCCAAAGAAGGAGATGACCAGCTCTGCCATCATCAGTCGCAGTCATACCCCCAACCACCATATTTAACAGAAAGCATGGCCAAGGGAGAAAAGGACATAATACAACTCTGTAACTGAATTTATCAGTCATGGACTCCACCTGTACGAGCACTCCAACAGCCTAAAGGACAACACAACACCTGAACATATTAGATTCACCCACTGAAACAAGCAAACACGTTCAGAGACTCCATCAGGCAGTTAAAGGCAGTTGGTGGTCAATTATGACGCCTCCATACCTAAACAACCAAGTGCCATAGTATTGTAAGCTTATAAATACCTAGAAGCAAGATGTAATCGAGGTTGGCATTTGATGTAAGGTTCAACTTCTGGAGACTGTAGACATTTTGTCACTTGCAGCGTCTCATCTTCATTTTCAACTAATACAAGCTTGTAGAATTGAGACTTCTGTGATCTGTCATAGTTATAAGAATAGCTTCGACGTGAATCACATAAAAATGACCTTTGTCGACGCGTTTCGAACCAACTAGTGTGGTTCATCGTCAGGACAAGTTGAAGACATAGATCTAGCCTAGCAAGTTAAATAGACTGCGCAGAGACTCCAACGGCTATATAACGGCTAATTTTGACCCTAAGACCCAGCGCAACTTATATTAATAAATTTAATATTATTATTATTTTTATAATATTAAAATTGATAAAACAATATTCTATTTCTAGAA
>APFE031109499.1:0-19658 GCA_000404065.3 Pinus taeda | reverse complement strand
AGAGTGCCTCTTAACCTCTCATGCTTCATTAAACTATTAATGCCAATTTGGAGTGGTAACGATTAATGGAAGGAACATGGTTATAGATAACACGTATCAACATATCAACACATAGTGCATGTAATGTTGAATCTATTCAGGACACTATAGAGGATACTTTTAGGACGTTTTTAGAGTTACAATATTGAGAAAAATTTTCAAAATAATCTTGATTATTGGTATCGGAGTTTTTAACATGGTTCATTATAATTAAAAATGTTGGGCGGTCAGGTTCTAATAGAGGGTTGTATTTTGATTTTTTTTTAAGTGCACACATATCCTTAAGGCATAATGATACACCCATCATTAATCTAATAGAGGGTTGTATTTTGATTTTTTTAAGTGCGCACATATCTTTAAGGCACAATGATGCACCAATAATTAATATGGACCAATTTATATTATATTTCTTTAAGTCATTATGTGTATTGTATTTTAAGCCATTGAGATATATTCTAGGTTTTGAAAGTATTGATGTATATTATATATTATAAAATTATTGGTGAGTATATCTTTATCTACATTGGAAATTCTTGTAATAATGGTAATAATATTGTTCATTGTGCACCAATAATTAATATGGACCAATTTATATTATATTGCTTTAAGCCATTATGTGTATTGTATTTTAAGCTATTGAGGTATATTCTAGGTTTTAAAGTATTGATGCATATTATATACTATAAGTGTTGGTGAGTATATCTTCATCTACATTGTAAAGTTTTGTAGTAATGGTAATAGTATTGCGGATGAAAATGGTACTTTGTTGTTGTTAGGAGCATCAATGTCTTTATAGCAATTAGTAGCACCAATGCATTTGTACACATATAGCATTTATTTTAAAGAACCATTTAAATGCATCAACACATAAACATAAATGAATCGTAGTGTTAAAGTGAAATGGATGCAATGCAATGATATGTTTTAACACCAAATTGTTCCACAAAGTTGATATGCAAGTGTCTTTATAGCAACTAGTAGCACCAATGCATTTGTACACATATAGAGCATCCATTCTAAAGAACCATTTAAACACATCAATGCATAAACATAAATGAATCATAGTGTTAAAGTGAAATGGATGCAATGCAATGATATGTTTTAACACCAAATTGTTCCAAAAAGCTGATATGCAATTGAAGCTTGTTGGTATTTTTTATAAAATTTAATTAATCATTATAAAATCATATATATATCTATATATGTATAGACACACACACACACACACACACACACACACACACACACACACACACACACACACACACACACACACAAACACACACATATTTCCAGGTGTTAGTTCAAGTGATTAAGTGTTGTGAATTACAAGTAGGAGGTCACAAGGTAAAGTCCCTAGGTTAGTTTCCGATACGGATATTATTGGTCCTCGCTCAATGTCCCCACAAGTTGGTTTCCAAAATACACAATTGGTTGGTCTTAACCTTATGTACGAAATGTGGGGAAATAACCTTAGAGGGTATTCTTAGGCTTATTGTTTCCATTAATGTGTGTGTGTCGCAGGGTTTTCCCCAAGATTATAAATATATTATATATCTATATATAATATATATATTATATATATATATATATATATATATATATATATAAATATATATATATATATATATATATATATATATCATATATATATTATATATATATATATATATATATTTATATATATATATTTATATCTATAAATATATTATATCTATATTAATATAATATTATATTATATAATATATATATATATTACTTATATATTATATATATCTATATATAGATATATATATATATATATATATATTATATATATATATTAAGATGTAAAGTAAACAGGTGCAAGGGGGATCTTCCTTAATCTTAGTGGACATCAATAAATAAATTACAAATGGGGCTTGAGGATCACAAAAAACAACTAGACAAAGGCCTTAGAACTACTCCAAGGACTAAAGCCCTAAATTGAAACCTCTCTAAGAATAATTTTTTCATTGAGGATATTATTTATTTATTAGTAGTTATCATTCTCATGAATAGATTGAGAAACCCATATGATGGACAACTTGTTAGGCTCATTGCAAGAATTTAAAGGGAAGCTCTTTGTTTAAAAAACATTAATTATTATCATTTCCTAAGAGAATACACTCATTAAGTAGATAATCACGCTAGGATAACCTCACAATCACATTAAGGGGCATTAAAAATATTTGGGAGCTATCATCCCACCCTATATGTAACAACCCCAGGTTAAAGTTTCATGTAATAAATGATATTAAAGGTAAAATAAGACCAAGGTCACAAGACACGTATTCCAAGCTTAATATTGGACAAAAACTATAGTGTGAATCACTTTTGGTTTATTTATGGCTATGGAAATTGGCAAAGGCATTGGAAAAGGGGAAAAAATTGGCATTTAATTATGAGAAATAAAGAAAATAGGAGAAAAGGGAGATGAAGAGACACAAACATGCATGCAAGGGAAATTAGAGGAAAAATGAAGAAAATAGAGGCATCAATAATAAAAAGTCATTAGAGGAACAATTCATAGCTTTTGTCAGTTCAGTTTGGTTCTCTCCTTTCATTCTTTGTCCCATACACTCTTGCACACTTAGAGTATTCTTGGAGAATTTTGGCATTCACTTGGATTTGGAGAAATAAAATCAAAGGAAGGCAAAGGAAGTGAAGGAAAGCAAGGAGAAGGATGGATCAACAACTTCAGCAAGAGGATTTTATCAATAATTGGTTGCATGTGTGATTTCCTAGATGAGGTGTGAATGCATGGTACATGCATTTGTTTAGTTGGTTTATTTGTTGTCATTGGCATGTGTTTTTCTTGGTTTGATAATGGTTTCAACCTTTCCTTTCCATTTCCTAGATAGCCATGATGTGATGGGATTCATTCTTGGTTGAGCCTTGGATTGTCGGAAGGTTTTGGAACCAGGTGAGGTGGTCTTAGGAAAATTCCCAAGGGTTAGGGTTGGGGTTGGAGATGGTTTTCTCTGGGAATCCCTTGATAGGTGGGTGGAGACAAGAAAATTCCTCAAGCTACGGTGAAGAACTTCTGAGGCATCCAAGTTTGGTTTGGTTTTGTGATCGCGGGAGAAGTTTAGGTGAGATCACAATAGCTTGAGGGTAGAGGTGGTCACAACCTCTAGAGTCCCTGGTTGATTACGTCTTGGTTCAAGACAATCTATGGTAAGGTGGTACGTGGAAGTCCCTTACTTGGTTGGATTTTTCACAAGTTAATAAGATTTATTTTCCTATTGAGATCTATGAGCACTTCCACTTGTTATTATGTGGATTCTATGGGTGATTTTTCATGGTTAATATTATGGTTATATGTTGGTCAAAAGCATGGTTCTATGCTGCGCTCTAGCTATGGATCTTGTTCATGATTTGATAAGTATTTGAATGGTTGATGAAAGGATAGGCTATCAAGTATTGTTACATCTACTTGAGAGGGCATTACACCTTCTTGGTGATTCTCAAATGAAGTTCAAAGATTTATGATACGATATGCATTCATGACCTGTAGCTTACATGTTTACCATATGTTTGATGAAATGTCTATCATGTTCTAGGAATTCTAGGTCAAGTTCTTGCTTCAATTTTGAATGTTTGGAATTGTTATCACCTTAATCATGATTATGGAAAGTTACATGCAGCTCAGGCAGTGGTCTGGAGGTTAGCCTGAAAAAATGGCTCAAATCTCGAAACTGCATACACAGAACTAGAGGACTTAGGTCATAACCACATGGAAGTAGGCTTGTGCCTGCATTTGGGGCCTCATAACTGCATGCTTTCCTTGTTATGTGTGTGATTGGGGGTTAGGCTTGTGAAAAGGCAGTTTCAGCTCAGGAACTAGTCATCAGAGGTTGTGGACCAACTTATGGGTGATCAAATGCTCGTACGGGGTGTCAATAAGCTTTTGGATTGTAAGCCCCATTTTGATAACTGGAACTTGGAGGTTAGGTCATGTCATAGTAGCACTCAACCTTAGATTTACCCTGGAAGCTTGTAAAAGAGGGTAAATGTTAGGAGGGGTGGTTACAGATTGGTATCAGAGCTTCCAGGTTCAAACACTTGGACTGGATGGGCTAAATGTCATTGCTATGCATGCATGTCAATCATATGCATGCATTGAAATGGCTGTGGTTGTCATGTATATAGTCGATGTTACAGTTTGAGTTATCACGCATGATGTTGATAGGTTGATGTGTTGGTGTCATTACACACACACACACACACATTTATATCATGCTAATCTGGAATTATTTATGCAAACGAGATAACCTCCCCTAAACTTCACTAAGGTATGATTTTGATTATGTCTATATTTGGTTTATCTAACATGGTATGTTTTCGGGAAGAAGGAGATTAGAGATGATGATAAAAATGGTGGATTAAAACTCACGTGACTCTCCTTATAGATCAACTGAGAAAAAAGGAGATGAGTACTCTCCTGATATAGCAGATACACTAAGAAGTTTGAAGAGAAGAAATAAAAATTCGTAAGGTAGATAATGATAAGATAATTAAGTTACAGGAAAGGCTTGCTGTAGCTCAGGAAAAGCAAGTTTAATTTAATACAATGATCCTTTAGATCTTATTGGATTTGTAGAGACAGGGACAACCACGAATTAGTCAAGGACAGGAGGAAAGGACTAAAGGGGTATATCGTAGGAGATATTGATCAAGATATAGGTTGGACATGAATGACACAGTTATAGGTGGCAGATGGTTGGATACACTTGACATGAGCGGCAGTGATTATGGGTTCTATTCTAGTTTTGGTTCATTGAGACATCATTGTCATCACCGCCATCATCCTTATAGGAGGAGTGAGAAGAAATACTTTCCAGTTGAGTTCATAAAATCCAAGCCTCCTACATTTGATGGAGAAATGAAGAAACCAGAAGATGTGGAACCATGGATGCATGGGATGAAGAAGTTCTTAGGATTGCATGACTATATAGAGAATATGAAAGCTAGAATAGTTATTTTTAGTATCAAAGGAAAAAAAATATATATAGTGGGAAGACGTGAAGCATGTCAGAGGCATAAAGGTAGAAGAGTTGACTTGGCATGAGTTTAAAAGATTCTTCAAAAATAAGTACTTGTCCAAGAGATACTATGATGGAAATGCTAAGGATTTCTATGAGCTAAAGATGGAATCTATGATAGATGAAGAGTACAAGACCAAAATTTTGGAGTTGTTGAGGTATGTGGCTTACCTCAAGGATGAGAAGACGAAGGTTCAAATATTCATCAATGGACTACCATTAGCATTCAAGGATCATATTGAGTATGATGAGCCTCAGTTATTGGAGGAAGTCATCAGCAATTTTAAGCATTTTTATGAGAAATTGAAGCGTAAGTCTGAACCTAAGAAAGATTGGAAAGGTAATGATAAGACTAAAGGAAAATGACCTCAGAATTGGGGAAGGCCTCATGATGCAGGTGAGAGAGAAAATGTGGCTCCTTACAAGAAGTTCAGTACAGCTGAGAAGGGACATGGATCTCATCTTGGAGAGTAGTAGAATAAAGGTAGTGGCAAAGAACCGTTGCAGTGTTGGATTTGTGGCAAGGATCACGCAAGAAGGATTGTCCATTATACCAGGGTGGTAGGACTGAGATGTATAGTGCTTAGGAGGTGCAGACAGTTAGGGATGTTGGTCATAACATTCCTCAGATTTATGCAACACTTGGTAAGATGTAGGTTGACCATCAAACATCCATTTTTGAGATGGAAGGTAAGATTTGTGATCAAGTTGTTTCCATTTTGATTGATCCTAGATTGAATTATAGTTATGTTAGTCCCGACCTAGTGGATAAGTGTGGCTTGAATAAAGAAGTGCATGCAGAGTCTTGTTTGGTGCATTTGGCTATAGGGACCAAGAAAAGAGTTCATCATTGGGTGAGATCTTGTGTGTTTGAGCTGAATGACATGCCTACATCATCACATCTAAATGTGCTTCCTTTAGGTTCATATATTATGATTTTGGGTATGGATTGGTTGTTTACTTACAAGAATAAGGTAGATTGTTATGATAAATCTATTAAGTGTCTAGATGATGAGGGAGAAAAGAGAATCTTGCAGGGAAAGAAGAAGCCTGCATCAATGAGAATGGTTACAGTTATGCAAGCTAATAAGAATAGTAGCAAGAAGGGGTGTGTATTGTTTGTAGTGCATATTTCTAGTGATCCAGGTGGATATTGGTGACCACCCGCCTATTCCACCTAGACCCCCCAATCAGTTTCATATGTTTCCTTAGTCATTTCAACATTTGCTATTTTTAGCAGTTTTTCAGGTCCTGAACTTCCGGAGCAGTTTTGACCCCCTAAACGATGTTTTCTCGGGTCCGCGACATGCCATAATTGTAGGTAGGAGCCTGCAATGAAACATGTATTAATTGGCGAGACCTTTCCAACAAGGTATTGTATACACCAAACGAAGATAATATGACCAAGTTACGACCACAGGAAGTTGGCTGCCTAACTAACCCCAACGGGGCCCACAAACTCTTGGTGTTACATCTCCTTGGGTTAGGGTTTTGGTTGTTTAGGGTTTTTTCATATTTTCCAATAATAAATAGGCCCTTGAGCCTCGTTGTAACACCATTCATAGGCATGTAGCCACCACATCTCTTCTCAGAGATAATCTACCATCGCTCAAGCTATCTTATTTCCATTTTGTTTGTAAGCATAGTTCAATATTTTTCTATTAATGAAATGAAGTGCTTTTTTGCTACACCTTTGTGTTTATGATTATATATGTAAGTTGTTGCATTCCTATTTAAGTGCGGATCAGTGGTATCAGAGCAGTTTGCTCTTTCTCTATTTTTCTTTGCATGTCCCCAACGAGGTCAGGGTATAAGGAGTTAGGGCTTGATTTGGTTGAAGCATTGCAAGATCAACGTCGCAAAACCCAACGACCTCCCACGGCAGAAGAAAAGAAAAACGAGGGGGCAGGAGATCCTTTCAAAATGTTGCTCGAGGAAGCCCTCGAGCAATAGAGGGATGCAATGATGGATAACTTTGTCTAGATCCTTCGACGACTACCCACAGGAAATGCATCTTCATCCAGTAGCCACTCTAGAGGTGCCAATCTTTTTAAGGTACAAGTTAACTTTGATATTCCCATATTCGAAGGCCTAATAGATGCAAACACCATAAATAAATGGTTAAATATGTTGGGAGCATATTTTTTAGTTCATGACTTTTTCAATCAGGAAAATATTACTTTTGCACTTCTCAAAGTTGCCCCATGCGTCAAGGATTGGTGGAAAACCTACTATGAACAAAAGGATGAGAGAGAACCCTCATTGTTTTCAGCCACACCCACTTGGAATTCTTTCCAATACGCCATCAAGGAACAATATTACCCTGTTGAGAGCTATGAAGACAAATACATAAAGTGGACCATGCTACGGCAGGGAAGGGACCAAGATGTACTAGAGTTCACAAATATTTTACATATCCTTCACACAAAGCTGGGTATCAAGGATACTAAGCGGCATTTGGTGCTCAAGTACCGTGAATGTCAACACAAGTACATCCAAGATGACATGGATTTCCTGGACATTTACTCGCTCAACATGGTGTATCGGTACGCTGTCAAGATTGAGAAGAAGTTTAAATAAAGGAAGCAGGACTTTGGATCTGCAAATCCAAAGAAAGGAAAAGGCACCCCCAAACCACAGAAAAAAGGACCAAGCCAAGGCAGGGCTACCCAGGACAACTCGTCGAAGCCACAAGAAAAGAAAAACACCACGAAGACAAAGAAGGACATGTAAAAATGGTGTGAGTTCCATAAGAGCTCCACTCATAATAAAAATGAGTGTCGGGCCAAACAGTCGCTGATGCTCGAGCTGAAGACTTTTAAATCAGACGCAGGTTGTGACTCTGAATCAGAACCTGATAAGGGAACTGAAAAAGGGAAGAAAATCATTGATGTAGAGCCTAGTGCCACCGTGGCCACCACCAAGATCTAGAAGATTGAACTTGAAGATCCAGAGGAGGGGCATTGCCTCTTCCACTCATAGATGTGGTTAAAGGGTTCTCTATTACAGTTCATTGTCGACAGTGGGAGCCAAAAGAACCTCATTTTAGTAGAGGCTGTGAAGTGTATGGGCCTAAAGACTACAACACATCTACAACCGTACACCATCAGGTGGCTTCACCAAGGACGAGATATTCATGTCAGCCAGCAGTGTTGCCTTCCCTACAGCATTAATCCCTTCATGGATGAGGTATCGTGCGACATTGCTCCTCTTGAAGTTTGTGATGTATTGTCAAGACAACCATACTTGTGGAAGCGAGATGTTGTATATGAGTCTAGACCTCGTTATATGATTATTCATTTGGCTAATAAGTCGTACAGGATACCGGATATAGCCCTGCCTATCGCTGTCTCTATGATCACTACAAAGTAATAAAGTAAGATCATTTCCCAGACCAGGAAATTTGTTTTCCTTATGATTCTTCCCCAGGGAGAGAAGAAGGTTGTGGCCACTGCTTCCAGGCAGGGCTCCTCTGTAGAATAATGACAGATAGACAAGGTCATGGAGGAGTACAGGGACATTTTCTCCTCACCCACAGCGGTACCTCTGCACTGTCAGGTCAAGCACTCCATCGATCTGACCCTGGCTGCACTGCTGCCCAATGGACCCTTCTATCGACACTATGTTCTGGAGAACGATGAGATCAAGAGGTAGATTAAAGAACTATTGCAGAAAGGGCACGTCAGTCCAATCTCATCACCTTGTGGGAGCCCGATTGTATTGGTACAGAAGAAGGATGGGACCTGGAGGCTCTGTATTGGCTATTGGGCACTGAACAAGATCACTGTTCGGAATAGGTACCCAATCCTGCAGATTGATGATCTTCTGGACTAGCTAAAAGGGGCCAAATATTTCAGCAAGATTGACTTGAAGTCAGGTTATCACCAGGTGCCTATCGAACCCTCTGATATGTGGAAGACTGCCTTCAAATTGAAGGAGGGCCTTTTCGAATGGCTAGTCATGCCGTTCAAATTGATGAATGCCCTTGCAACCTTCATGAGACTGATGGACGACATCTTGCAACCATTCACCAATGCATTCATGGTGGTGTATTTAGATGACATATTGATCTTCATCTAGAGTTGAGAAGAGCACCTCCACCATATTCGACAGGTCCTTCAAACCTTGTGACAACACAAGTTGTGTGATAACTTGAAGAAATGCACCTTTGGCCTGACCGAGGTTTAATACTTGGGATAAATCATTGATGAGTAGGGTGTAGATATGGACCCATCCAAGATACAAGTCATTCAGGATTAGTCAGCCCCAACCACTCTAACAGAGCTCCACAGCTTTTTGGGTCTTGCCAATTTCTATCGTAGGTTCGTGTTGGGGTTCTCTCATATCACTTGGACTTTAAGTCAAGTCACCAAGGGCGGAGCGAAAGAAAAGTTTTTTTGGTCGGAAACCCAACAAAAAGCATTCTCTGAGTTGAATAATCACCTATGTTCTGCACCAGTGCTCACAGTACCAGACCTGCAACAACCATTTGAGATTGAGACAAATGCCTTTAACTATGCTAGTGGTACGATTCTTACTCAGCATGGACATCCAGTGACTTACCACAGTGAGACACTTTCAGGCATAGTCCGAAAGTACCCCACTTACAACAAAGAAATGTATTACATTATGTAGGCTTGCCATCAATGGAAGCATTATATTATGGGGAAGGAAACAATCACCCACACAGACCACCGACCTCTATAGTTCATATAGACATAAGGGAAGTTGCAGAATGATCGCCATAAAAAATGGTCCGCCTATCTACCACAGTTTCATTTGAACATTAAGAATAAGAAGGGAAGCACCAATAACATCACTGATTTCCTCAGTCAACCATCGGTCATGGCGCTGATCACTGTGCTTGGCTCTTGTGGGTACGAGACATCAGGGTGGCTGCATCATTGCAAGAGTGATCTAGAATTCGACAGGATATACCAGACACTCCTGGAAGGGAAGCAAGTTCCAAATTTTCACCTTGAGGATGCATTGTTATGCCACTGGGACACATCTGTGTTCATTCAAGTGAGCATGCCAAGATGATTTGGGAGGTGCACTATGGTCAGTTCGCTGGACATTTTGGAGTAGAGAAAACAATGGTGGTATTGTAGAAGTATTTTTATTGGTCGAAACTTCGTTAGGATGTTAGGAAGTACATTATATCCTGCACTACCTACATCATTGCCAAACCAACCATCAAGAAGCAAGGCATGTATACTTCTTTACCTACTCCTAGCCAACCTTGGGAATCTGTCTCCATGGATTACATGTCAGGCCTTCCTTCTACTAAGCACGACAATGATTGCGTTTTCGTGGTCGTCGACAAATTCTCTAAGATGGCCATCCTGGTGGCCTACAAGAAGAGTATCACAAGAGAGGCCATTGCTAAGCTCTTCTTTGAGCAAGTGTGGGTACACTCTGGGATCCCACATTCCATTGTCTCAGAATGAGACAACAGATTCCTAAGTGCATTTTGGTCAAGTCTCTGGTCGATGCTGGATACAAAACTTACTAAGTCCATGACTTTCCATCCCCAAACTGATGGCCAAACAGAGGTTGTCAACATGATGATCGTACACATTCTGCGCAGGTACAACTCAAAGAATCCACACACATGGGATGAAAGTCTCCCCTATGTCCAACACATCTACAACAAATCTCTCCAAAGCGCAACAGGCCATAGCCCCTTTCAGGTAGGGTTGGGATTTCAGCCATTATGCCCCATTGATGTGGCCATAACATCTGTAGCCACTCAGCTAGATTCAGCTCACATTTAGTCTGAGGCTGGAAGGACTAACAACTTCATTGAGTGCATTCAACACATTTATCAGCAGGTCCATGATATATTGGACAGAGCCAATGCTATGTACAAGCAGTGCCATGATTAGCATCGAGTGGCGCATAAGTTCTAAGTGGGCGACAAAGTTTGGCTACATTTGCAGAAGGAGTGCCTTGTGTGACCCCACCGCAAGCTTCGACCGCTCTGATATGGGCCATACAACATCACCAAGACCATCAGTGACAATGCCTTCGAGCTCATCATCCTACCACTCCTTGGTCTGCACCTAGTGTTCAATGTAGATCACCTTCGACCATACTTTCCACCATTGTTGGACACACCTGACATTGCAGAACAACTCACACCAATAGAGCTCAACTCGAACTACATGGAACAGGACAAAACTGATCAGATCATGGAAACACAGATCAAGAACACTCACCAATAGAAGATACAGTTATATCGAGTTGTCAAAGTAGGCCAACTCCTTCACCAGGGCAAGTGGTTCACCAGGGACCGAACCAGGTTCAACATAAATTTCCTCATCTCATGGAGGCTTTGCACGCAATGGGGACCATTGATTCCTAAGGGGTGAGGAATGATCTAGGTGGATATTGGTGGCCACTTGCCTATTCCACATAGACCCCCTAGTCATTTTCATCTGTTTCCTTATTCATTTCAACATTTACTAATTTTAGCAATTTTTCGGGTCCTGAACTTCCAGAGCAGTTTTGACCTCCTAAACATCATTTTTTTCGGGTCTGTGGCAGTCTCATAGCCATAGGCAAGGGCCTATGGTGAAATCTGCAGTACTCGGTGAGACTTTTACAACAAAGTATTGTATGCGCTAAGTGGAGATAATATTACCAAGTTACGACCGTGGGAAGTTGGTTGCCCAACTAACCTCAACAGGGCCCACAAACTCTTGGTGTTACATCTCTTGGGGTTAGGGTTTTGGCTGTTTAGGGTTTTCTCATGTTTTCCAATAATAAATAGGCCCTTGAGCCTCATTGTAACACAATTCAAAGGCATGTAGCCACCATATCTCTTCTAAGAGATAAGCTACCATCGTTCGAGCTATCTTATTTGCATTTTGTTTGTAAGCGTAGTTCAATATTTTTCTATTAATGAAATGAAGCGTTTTTCTGCTGCATCTCTATATTTATGATTATATCTATAAGTTTGCATTCCTGTTTAAGTTTGGAGCATCCAATGATAAACGAAAGGATGTAGAGGATGAGGAAGTCATGAAGAAGTATCGTTTTTTGCAGCAATTTTAGGATGTGTTTCCTACAGAAATTTTAGAGTTACCGCCTCATAGGGAAGTGGATTTCTCTATTTAGTTGGTGCCAAGAGAATCTCCAACATCAAAGGAACCTTATGTGATGAGCACTCTAGAGTTGGTGTAATTGAATTTGCAGCTTAAGGAGATTCTTGATAAATGATACATAAGGCCAATTTTGTCACCTTGGGGTTCACCAGTGTTGTTTGTGAAGAAGAAGGATGGTATTCTCAAGTTGTGCATTGATTACAGATAGCTGAACAAGGTGACCATCAAGAACACGTATCCATTTCCATAGATTGATGAATTTTTTGATCGGTTGAAGGGAGCAACAATGTTCTTGAAGATTGATATGATCAGGATATAATCAGGTGTGCATCAAAGAAGAAGATATCTACAAGATCGCATTATGTACCAGGTATGGGAATTATGAGTTTGTGGTGGTTGCTTTTGGTCTTACTATTGCTCCAACTACTTTCATGTGCTTGATGAATAGTGTGTTTTATCCTTATCTGGAAATTTTTTTGATAGTGTTCATTGATGATATATTGATATATTCTAAGAATTGGGAAGAGCATGCAGAGCACCTAACAAAAGTATTGAGATTGTTGAGAGAGAATCGGTTGTATGCCAAGCTCAACAAGTGCAGTTTATTTTAGGCTAAAGTTCATTACTTTGGGCATGTTGTTTCCAAGGAAGGTATAGCAGTGGACCTTGAAAACAATAGAGTTATTATAGAGTGTCCAACTCCTAGGAATGTGGATGAGGTGAGATCATTCATGGGACTTGTGGGTTATTAGAGGAGGTTCATAAGGAACTTCTCATAGTTTTCCTATTCTATTACATCTTTGTAGAGGAAAGGAAAGAAGTTTGAATGGACTGAGGAGTGTGCAACTAGTTTTGAGCAGTTGAAGCATTTGCTTACAAATGATCTAGTTTTGAAGATTGCAGATCCTGATAAGGAGTCCATGGTATGTATAGATTCTTGTGAGAAGGGACTTGGAGGAGTCATGATGCAGGAAGGACAGGTGGTATGCTATGAGTCAAGTAAGTTGAATTAGCACAAGCAAAACTATTTGAATCATGATCTAGAGTTGGAAACTATCATTCATGCCTTGAAGATGTGGAGGCATTATCTTCTTGGAAAGAGGTTTATTCTGATGAGCGATCATAGTGGGTTGAGGTACTTGTTTGACCAACCCAATCTGAAGTTCAAGAAAGCTAAATGGTTGTCTACCCTCAGTGAGTTTGACTTTGAGATTAGGTACATCAAGGTAAAGGGGAGAAGGTTTGCAGATGCTCTTAGTAGGAGAGTGAAAGTGAATCATATTTTAGTTGTGAGCTCTAATGGGAAAGATTTACAAGAGCAAATATTGCAGGAAGGGTAACATGATGACATGTATCAACAGTTGAATCACAAGTTGCAGTAGTAGGGTGAAGGTGATAGGGATGAGGAGTATCACCTCACAGCAGATGGCTTGATTAGATTTAGGAACAAGATTTATGTGCAAATAACAATGAGCTAAAGAAGCTTGTATTGAGGGAGTTTCATGTCAAGTCATATTCAGGTCACCCAGGATATCAGAAGACATTGGCAACAATTAACAAGTTTTATCATTGGCAAAAATTGAAGAAAGATATGGTTGAGTTTGTTGCTAGATGTTTGGACTGTGAGTAGGTGAAAGCTGAGCGTAAGCATCTAGCTGGTTTATTATAGCCTATTATGATCCCAAAGTGGAAATGGGAGGTCATTTACATGGACTTCATTACAGGTTCATCGAGGACATCTAGAAAACATGATTCCATCATGGTTGTGGTTGACAGGTTAAGTAAGGTGGCTCAATTCATTGTAGTTAAGTCTACTAATTCAACTAGTGAGGTAGCTCAGATCTTCATCAGGTAGATTGTGAGGTTGCATGGTGTTCCCAAGAAGATAATATCAGACAGAGATGCCAAGTTTACTTCCAAGTTTTGGAAGGAGTTGTTTGCAGGCTTTGGGACAAAGTTAGCTTTATGTATAGCATATCATCCACAAATAGATGGAAAAACATAGAGGGTTAACATGATTCTTGAGGAAATGTTGAGGATGCATGTCATGCATCAACAAAGGAAGTGGGAGGAGTATCTTCCACTGGTAGAGTTTGCATATAACAATGGGTATTAGGAATCATTGAAGATGAGTCCATTTGAGGCTCTTTATGTGTGGAGTTGTAATACTCTAATCAATTGGAATGATCCAACGAACATGGTGCTAATTGGATCAGATATGTTGGCTAATATGGAGCAATAGATGCAAGTTATTAAAAGTAATTTGAATGCAACACTTAACATAAAGAAGAGTTATGTGGATCAACATATAGAATTCAAGGACTTTTAGGTTGGGGAGCATGTGTACTTGCGCATCAAGCCCGAGAGGAGATATTTGAGGATTAGATCATGTGCCAAGTTGGAACATTGGTATTGCAGGCCTTTTGAAATCCTTGCGAGGATTGGACCAGTGGCATACAAACTTGCACTACCACCAACAATGAAATTTTATGATGTTTTCCATGTTTCATTTCTTAATAGTAATAATGTATGTAATATGTTGATCATGTGATTGATTAGTATGCATTGTAGGTGGAACTAGAGGGAGAATTCCAGCTACAACCTCAATGCATATTACAGTGGAAACAACTCAAGCTCTAGAACTAAGCAATTGAGCAAGTTAAAGTGCAGTGGAAGCATTTTGGACCCAATGAAGCTACATGGGAGATGACTGATCAGATGCAGGCTTTGTATCCTTCTGTAGGAATTTACAGGGTAAGTTCCTCAGACAAAACACCAAAGGACACCACTCACAAATAGATCACAGATCAATACACCAGTATTCTTGACGTGGTTAAAACCCTCAAAGAGGGAAACAATCCATGGCCTGAGCCAACGCGACCACTTTAGGAAATTTATTAATAAAAGAATGAAAATTTACATAAGGTTCTCTCATGAACGGTTACCCTAAAAATGACCCTCCATGCTCCTTAAATAGAGATCATGAACCAATTGGGTGTTAAGCCACTGATCAAGTGTCGATAATACCAAGGAGAGAATGAACCGTCGGATCACTTCATGTCTAGAACATATCATGACCGTCAGATTATAAGTTACAAAAGTACATAGTAAAGAAACACACTTTACATAACCCTACACTAGACCAAGTTATACTTAATTATTTCCTATTTGTCAGAATATCCTAACATCCCCCCTTAAGAACAACTTGGGATGGGATTGAAGGATGTACAAATATGACACAATAGGAGAAGGAAGGAGGCATTAGAGCCCATCCCCCCTTAGTGACAACTTCCTGAACTCCAACCATAAATAGAATTTTAGTAAACTTTGCCTCTGTGAGAGCCTTTGTAAAGATATTTGCAACTTGATCATCTGTTGAACAATATTTCACTTCAAGAACATGGTCATGAATGAGCTTTCTGATGAAGTTCATGTGTAGTTCAATATGTTTGTTCCACTAATGTTGGACTAGATATTTTCATAGTTGAATGGCACTTTTATTATCACACCAAAGTGTAGTTGGATGCTGGTGCTGAAAGCCAAACTCTGACATGATTTGACGAAGCTACACGGCTTCCTTACTAGCTTCTACGGCACCATGATACACTACTTCTACTAAAGAAAGAGAATGGCACTTTGTTTCTTGCAAGCCCATGTAATAGGTCCTGAACCAAGAGTGAGCACATAACCTGCGGTAGACTTCCGATCATCAAGGTCACCAGCCCAATCGGAATCAGTGAAACCAACCAATAGAGGATATGCTTCTGCACTGTAACAAATCCCAAATTGAACTGTACCTTGAACATAATGAAGTATTCTTTTAGCTACTTTCCAATGACTTTCATGTGGGTTTTGCATAAACCGAACAATAAGGCCAACAACAAAGGAAAGGTCTGGATGAGTATGGGTTAGATACAAAAATTTTCCTACAAGTTGACGGTATAAGGTAGCATCAACTTCATGGGAATTACAAGTGACTAAAAGTTTGTCTCCAGACTGAAAGGGAGAAGGGGCTGGCTTACAGTCTTCCATGTGAAAATGGCGTAGAAGATCACAGGCATACTTGGACTGGGAAAGGGAAATACCTTCCTTGGATTGCAAGACTTGAAGACCAAGAAAATAATGCAAGTGTCCTAAGTTTGTCATTTCAAACTTCTTTTTAAGGCTAGACTTAACATGGTTTATAAGGTTTGGATCACTACCAGGAGGATAAGATCATCAACATAAAGAACAAGAATGATAAGGGACTTGCCCACTTTCTTGGTGTAGACAGTATTGTCAGAATGACACCTAGAAAAGCCAGTTTCTAAAATAAAGCTATCAGTTTTGGCATACCAAGCCCAAGGGGCTTGCTCGAGACCATAAAGGGATTTCTTAAGCCGACATACAAGGCTGGAGTTTATTTGTATAAAGCTAATAGGTTTTTCCATATAGATTTCTTCATGCAAGTCCCCATGCAATAAGGCGGATTTAACATCCATTTGATGGACTTCCCATTTGAAAGAGGCAACAAGGGAAAGAAGAAGGTGGATAGAGTTTATTTTGGCAATAGGGGAGAAGGTTTTAGTATAGTCAATGTCTTCAACTTGTGAAAAACCCTTAGCAATAAGACGAGCTTTATGTTTATCAACTTTTCCATCTGGCCCATACTTGGTTTTGTAAACCCATTTGCATCTAACAAGTTTTCATCCCTTTGGAAGAGGAACAAGATCCCATGTATCATTTTCCGATAATGAACGATATTCGTCATTCATAGTTGCGTCCTAATCTGGATGGCGTGAAGCTTCTGCAAAGGTGTTAGGATAATAATTCACTAAAGCTTGAGCCAGTAAAGAAGAGGCTCTATCGAACTGAGAACGTGTACGTCGTTGATCTATAGGATCACCAACAAGAGCACCTGCTACATCTCGAGTATCACGGACCCATTTTGGAAGCTGAGGAGCTGAAGGAGGATCCTGAGAAGGTAGGGGAGGATTTTCATCCTCACCGTCATCATCTGAAGAAGAGATATTTTCAGAAGTAGAAGGGATAGAGAGAGGTGGCACATCTGCCGAACTAGGCTCATAGGCTGATATATTTTCAGCAAGCTTTACATCTCTTCTAATGATAACATTTTTTGACTTAATTGGAATAAGTCTATATCCTTTGACATCTTCAGAATATCCAACAGAAATACATTTTTCACTCTTAGGTTCTAAAGCTTTATGTTTCTCATCTGGAATATGGGCCCATGCTTCACTTCCAAAAACATGGAAGTGACTTACATCTGGTTTAATTGATCTCCTTGCTTCCTCTGGAGTGATATTCTTTAAAACCTTAGTAGGAGTGCGATTTATTATGTAATTTGCACAGTTAATTGCTTCTGTCCAAAAATTAAGACAAAGTCCTTTAGATTGAAGCATACAACTAGCCATTTCCTTTAAGGTGCGATTCTTCCTTTCAGCTACACCATTTTGTAGTGGAGTATATGGAATAGTATGTTGCATTTGAATTCCATTCTTAGTGCAAAAGTTGATGAATTTGTTGTTAACATATTCTCCGCCATTATCAAATCTTAGCTTAAGAATTTGATGTCCAAATTGTTTTTCAACAAAGGCCTCAAAGGCCAAGAACATGCTAAATACTTCACTTTTGAGTTTTAAGAAGTATAACCAAGTGCATTTGGAGAATCATCAATGAAAGTTAAGAAATACTTGTAGTCAAAGAATGAAACAACTGGAAGTGGACCACATAAATCACTATGCACAAGCTGTAAAGGGGTTGAGGTGTGCCAAGAGGCACGTTTTTCAAAACTATATGATGATGTTTTTCAAGTACACATCCAGAACAAACACCATCTCTGCAAGATACCATTGGAAGACCTGTCACCATATTTTATTTACATGGATTCTAAAGGGAGTGATAGTTTAAGTGACCAAATCGGTCATGCCAAAGTTTGCTCACTTCATCATTATGAGCAACAAATATCGAGGGAAAATTTGATGACTTAAAGTTGTTAAACTTATACAACCTTGTAGAATCATCAGCAATGTCAGTAGCTAAAATTTGTCTAGGATCTCTTAGGTCCTTAATTTTAACATCGTGAGGTGAAAATTCAATGATTTTACCTTCAGCTGAATAGGTTATCTGATATACATATAGAAGGTTGCAGGATAAGGTTGGAACACATAATACATCATTAAATTGATCATTGTCTAGATGAACAGTTCCATTCCCTACAACACTAAGAGACCTATCATCACCAACATATATATTTTTGGTGTTACAATCATTTAAAGAAGAAAACATGGCTTTGTTTTTGTCCATGTTATAAGAAGCTCTAGAATCAATGAGCCACTCATGAGAATGAGAAGAAGAAGATACATTTAGTGCATAACCAGACTGAGATGCTTGACAACCACATGCAGAAAGTGTTATTCCTGAAGATGAAGTTGAAGTTGAAGAGTGCTCCATGTTAGTGTCGGCCTTGAGCCCTCCATCGGTGATCAAAAGCTCTTTGCATGTGCATAGGTAGGTGTCTCATCAGTATCAGTTTTGCATCCCGTTAGGCATGCCATAAAAATGATGGAGGAGATGGTCCTTGTTCCCTTCTTGGCCTTGCTGGATCAGATCATATCATTTAAATGAGCTTGTGTTACACTTGTTTTATTTTTGTCTTGAAATCCCAAGTCTTAGGTCTAGGGTTTTGGTCAAAAATCACTGCAAGGTCATGAGTCAAAGGTCTAATAGTCCCTAGCAAGCCGGAAGGAGGTATGTAAATATGTTCCATTGATATTTTTTCATCAGGTGCAGCTCATTTATACCTTGGATTTAAAAACCCTGTTTTTAAACCCAAGGTCATGTGAAATTTGCAAAAATAAGGAAAATTTTCAAAATTCTTCAGAATGCCGGCAGTAACCCTGGTTTCCTCGCCAGAGTCCATCAGATGGTCAACCTGCAAAAAGAACGGAGTTAAAGCACTCAAAAGATCAAATTCAGGCAAAGTGAACTTAAAACAGTGTTAAAGTGAATGTCAAAGCAAAAACATTAGAAAGTGGGTTTGGTAAGTTAATTTTTTCAAATTGGGCCTATAAAGAGTAAATTTCCCTCTAAACAGCCTCATTATGCATTTGAGAGCTTGCAAAACGAGTGAGAGGTCAAAAGAGGGGATTTGCAGAAAGTTGGAGTCATTTTCAGGGGCGCGACCACTCAGGCTCAGTGCGCGACTAGTTGGGTGGGGCGCGACCACTCAGCGACCCCTCTGCAGTGCATTTTTCTAAAGGCCACAACCACTCAGGCAGGGCGCGACCACTCAGAGCAGGGGCGCGACCACTCAAGCTGTCTTCTACATAACCACTCCAAATCGACTAAATCGCCCTCTTGCTTGCTCAATTGATCGAGGTAGGGTCTTCTAGTGCGTTTGAATGCTTGAAACATGAAATGATGGGCTTGCATATATATGTTT
>APFE031109498.1:0-16966 GCA_000404065.3 Pinus taeda | reverse complement strand
AGAACATTGTGTATTGTAGTTTTGGTGAGAGAAGATGGGGACCCTCACAAAAGAAGGTTGTGTATCGTTGTTTTAGTGAATGAAGGTGGGAACTCCCACAATATGTCAAGTAACATTCTGCAAAGATGTGAAGAACTTTGATGGCAGTTTAAAGGTGGTAGGAAAGGTAATATGGTCCATATTGATGAGATAGCTTAATAAGTAGTGGCAAACTTATTGGGAATTATGAAAATAGGTAGATAAAATGGTGAAAATTATTTTATGTTTTTAGAATTTTGGATGTATTGAGCTTTATTGAGCCTATCCAACTCAAGATATGTATAATTATTTTTTCAGAATTAGCTCCTATAACACATGAAATGTGAAGTAAAGAGATCCAGGACAATCATTAATGGAGATGCAAAGGAAGGAGAGAAAGACGCCTAGTATGTGAGTGCTTTTGAAGGAAGACCATGTGTATCATTTATATCATACTGAGATTAGATGGTGGAGAAATCTATGTAAAGGTGTGTTTAATAAATCGTAGACTCATGATCACATTGTAGCATGTTTATAAGCAAATCTACGGAGCTATGTTTGAGTTGATGGAGTACTTGGTGTCTCAATGAATGGAGATTGTAATTGTACCTAATTCATAACCCCATAAACCACTTTAGGGAGTTAGTCAAGAAGACCCTAAGCATGGTTGAGGGCCACTTGAGTAAACCCTAGGCATAGTTGCGAAAACAAAGATATTGTACCTAATTCATAACCCCATAAACCACTTTAGGGAGTTAGTTGAGAAGACCCTAAGCATGGTTGAGGGCCACTTGAGTAAACCCTAGGCATAGTTGCGAAACCAAAGATGATGATACTAATGGAGGGGGAGGTACATGTATAATACAAGTCTGTTGAATAAACCATGTACATGGAGGGACATCCTAGAAGACTAGTAACTGCAGCGATTGGGTACCCAGTAGATGATTGGTTCTTTATATGGACTAGATGTAGAATTTGTTTTGACTGGAGTTGAGGCAAGTAGTAACCAATGGTAACTCCCACTTGTCTCAATGTGTGTTATGAGTATGTTCCTATTTGCTAGGAGATTATTTAGGTCTAATTAGATAATTTAGATATTCTCTTCAAGTATTAGTCCTATATTAGTCTATGGTTGATATTCTCTCAACCAAATAATTATGTGTCCAATTTAATTTTTATATCTTTAAAGTATATTTATATGCAATTTCATTTGATTAATAAAAACTTTGAAATATATGTGTTTCGACGCTCCATTTTTATTCTCACAAGAATTATGTGATGTCGATATAGGTGAGGAAACGTGAGAGGACAAAGTCTCAAAATATGATAGAACATGCCATTGGTATGAATGGAACAAAAAGGAGTTCACATAGGTATGCATGATATACATTTAACACATGTTTTTTAGAGAAGCAAAAGTAGATATTTTTATTGCATATTCCTTTACACTTTTATGCCAATTGCAGTTCCATATTTTCAATGTTTATGGAGCAAAAGTTTTATTAAAAATATATAGTAAAATTAAGGATCAATTTTTCTCTATATTGATTGAATTTTGAAAAAATCGTAATCGATATAAATTCATAATTAATCTATTAATTGTATTTTTCCATTATAGTTGGTGTAGTTAGTTTGATTTGGAAATCGCCATTACAGCTGGTGTAGCTAGTTTGATTTGGAATTCGTTTCTATCATATGACTCGGTTTATTCCTCTGTGCCTGTCATCCTTTTTACAACGGGTCTGATGGGATTTGGCCGTGTGATAATTATCTGTTACAGCAAAATAAAGTTGTTCAGCCCTTAGTATCAATTTTTTTCTATATGGATTGAATCTACAAATTCGTAATCGATATAATATAATAATTTATATATTAATTGTATTTTCCCATTACTGTTAATGTAGCTAGTTTGATTTGGAATTGGATTATCATATCACTTGGTTTATTCCCGTGGGACTGTCATCCCTCTTTTTACAACCGAGAAGATGGGAATTTGGGAGTTTGTTTGTTGATGTCATGGTATGCAAATTTGTTTCGAGAAGAAATTGCCAAATGAGTTTCTAATACATTCACTTATACTCATTGGGAAGGAAATATTTAAAGAAAGTAACCGTTTGTGCACTTTACAGGATCGTCTTCTTTAAGATCACACTGGAAATATTTAAAGAATGTAACCGTTTGTGCACTTTACAGGATCGTCCTCTTTAAGATCACACTGGTCATCCACGATCTATGATTTGATATGAAACCCATATTTAAGACATGACAAAGGAAAATTCTCTGCTATTTATGTTTACATCTTCTGAGGTAGGCTGCTCTTCTGTGACCTCTTTGACACCCCAGGTTTCAGAAATCGAAACATTTCTAATAGGCCGCGGAAGATATGAAGAAGATGCAACCATTTCCAGATTTGAACGATATTCAAAAGATGCAACCATGCCCATATTTGAGCTCTCTACTTGTTCTGAAATGGGATGTTGTGCTGTAGCTTCTGTGTATTCTGCCAATTTGGTTGCTTCATAATCTGATGGGTGATATCTTGGAGAGATGTCTGGAGTTCCAATGTCTCCCATGTTACTATATCTGCGCATTAAGTGCAATAGAGAATATCCATGGCTTCGAGTTGATTCCACACTTGGAGTTCTCTCTGCTTGAAAATCCAGACTCTAAAATTCTGATTTTGCTTGAAAATATATAATTTGAATTTCTTCTTTTGATATTCTTCTTAGCTCTATTATGCCATCTTCTCAAGCCACTCGCTATCCTTTATTCAAATACTGTGTCCTTCATGTAAGAAGCAATCTGCATAGTATATGTATCAGTATTGATAGCTGAATTCTTTATAGTTGATGTTTAAAAGGACCAGAGCTATCTGTACAATTTGTGGAAAATATTTACCCACGATTTACTTACTGAACGATATGGATAGACAATAACCGCAGATAACGCAATAACCGCTGTAGTGTTAGGTAAAAAGCATGGGGAGGTTTCCCGGAGAAACAAAACAAATGGAGGACTGAGAAGCGTTGCAGGAGGAAAATCCATTATTTTTGCGAAACACCGAAGTTGTTACACACAAGTTATTACGAACCTGATTCCAATCACCTTCTTAGAGTCGTCATCCAATGACCTCTTTATATATTTATGAAAATCAAACTTCTTGTTATTTGCAGAGAAATGGGCCTATACGGTACCAAGAAAGGAAATTCGTAATAAAAATCACATAAATCGCGTGAATGAAATGGTTGTTTTAATCGAAACGTAATGGAAACGGGAGATTTAAAGTAATGGAGACATACGATGATGAAGCCATGGCGCAAGGTTCGGTAATCAACTTTACTTATTGACCGAAAGAAATGTATAAAGAAGCAAACCTGCAAAATTACGTAGGTTAAATGTTAAACCAGAAGTGGATATTACTACTACATATAAAACGGATTCAAGTATGATAAATCGCTAGAAAATTCGGAGTATGAATTACTTACCACCCATTTAAGAATGGGTGTTCAGACTCCATAAATTCATATGACGCCTTACAAATGTAGTTTGTTGGGTTAATCTGAACGTTGAAGGATCTGCATGAAACAAACAATAAGAACGTAGCTGCCTGCACTTGAAAACAACCTTTCTAACATTACCCAATCCTAAATGTTCTTGACGTGTCCTTTTAATGTTTGAACTCAAAGTCATTTCACAGGGTGTCCCCGTTAAAATTTCCAGATTCGAAACTTGGTAAATGTTGTTATTTTCCAAACATGAGACACTGCCAGACGAGGCCACGTAGAGAAGAAAAATTAAAAGAACTCAGTATGTGAAAATTCATAATCCATTGTTACTATCTCCTTTTCCCATGCTTTCCAACGCCTCATCTAGGCACCAAAATGACTTGTATTTTCAGTTGAAGACGTTTCGAATGCCTTAAGATCATATGAAAACAAATTCAAACCGGGAAAAAATTTAAACTGAATGATATGGGAGAAGATCATTTATTTCCTGTTAGGACACTATATAACACATGGAGTGTTGCCAACGTGAAGATGAAGTAGTGGAGCTGGTTCATGCCACTGAGGGACACCAGAGGATACTTACCCTTGAATCAAGAGGGAAAGAATATCTATCAAACTATCATAAATATCTTGAATTATATCAAATGGACTAACACGATCTGTGTAACCTCTAATTGCATCGGGAAATTCGAATACGCAACATAGAGTTTGGTGTCTATCTGTTCGGAACAATGATCACCACCAGCAGCAATCGATTCTTCCTTTTGACAGGGAAGCATACTATAAGCTATTCCTTTTGGTATACAAATCTTAGAAATGGGCTTCTGTCCAACGGTCAGTAGAAACGAGATGAAGCCCATAAGCATCAGTTCTGCAATCCAAGAATGACAATTTAAGATGTATTATGTCAGGCGATGGGCTGTGATGAATTCTCATTCAGAAATTCTGAGAGTTGCCAAAAATAGACTTGCTAGATCCATGTGTTTAATTTAAACTCTTATTTTGAAACCAAATTTGGAATTTTCAGATCAAGCCGCAATACAATCAAACAGAGCAATGAGAATTTCGAAGGTCATAAGAGGCCACAGTACAATCCAGCAGAGGAACCGAATAATCTTTGATATATGCAGTTAAACCACAATTTTGGAGAAATTAATCGATCAGTGTGGGGGCTTCGTTTTCATCCGGCCATTGCTCCAAACTCGGTGGATATCTTTCTGATACCGTAACCCATTCACGTGTATTAATTTGTGGGAAAATAAATTTATTTATATTAAATTCAATTTAGAATTGCCCATTCAAAACTGTCTAAATTTTTAGTTCAAAGTTTAGAAAACAAGTAGAATTTAGTTAAATAATTATAAGTAGAACTTTGTATTTATGATGTTATCCATTCAATATAATTCAAACACAATTTGAAGTGAAAATATAATTTTTTCATATCGGAGAAAAACCCATTTTCAAATGAATTGATACCAGTGGAAAAATAACATCAAACAAATTTATTTCGATATCTACATAGCTCATGACACCAAGCATACCCGCTTTCACTTTTTCAAGTGCGTCATATATTTAGCCGGGAGAGCCACTGCAATATAATCACAGGAAGATTGTTATTACAAATACACGTTAGGTTCATATCTTGATCATTGGGCATGTGGAATATGCATCAATATAAAAATTTCTGCTGATCATAATGAAAATCTTGGTCGGTGGTTATTGCTATTGGCCTACTGATGAGGAAATATGTTTGTGTGCCCAAATCCAGTGCATAGAGCGTGAATCTATAGTTGAATACCGAATACACTAAAATCCGGTGCATAATCGAAGTAAGATATTAAATTGAAGAGTATGTTGGCAAAACCTTACAGTTCCAGCGTGATGGATAGCCCGTTCAAGAAGTAAGGAGATGATACCAAAGGCCGAACAAACAACTGTGACTGCCCGAGTGGGAGTTTGCTCTAAAGAGGGCTCATTACCACCACTGCCTACAGCCATATCCTTCTCACAGAACTGATAATAACTTCCTTCTGATCACCTTAAAACGAAATTTCAGTATTTTGAAACAATTCCAATGATGACGAACTAGAATACCGTCTTCCTATGTAAAGAAATCTCTCACAGCACAAAAGATGACAAAATTCTTGGCCAATTCTGATTCTGGGAGCAAACGCAATTCAATTCAGTAGCTACATGATTTGATTCATAGGTCGGTTGTTAAAACGCGTCACTTTTGAAGATCGGGTGTAAAATGCTGGAAATCATAAAATGATCGACGTATTTGAGATTCAGTTCAACGCACTGGCTTGCATTGTGCACATCATGCACTCGTCCCGATGATGCTAAAATTTTAGGCAATTCCTATTTCCAACACTATTGAAATATAAATGTTTCTGACATGTAATGGGAATAGGGGTTGCCTTGCTGCTAAAATGCCAAAGTCAACTTTGAGAGAAATATAAATGCAAGGCAACTCTTATTCGCCTAATATGACTGCATTTATATTGCAGTAGAGTTAGAAATAGAAATCGCCTTTTCTTTCTATGTTCAGTTGTCCAGGTCACCATTAGGTCACCATTTCGTATTAACAGTACGAATTGGTTAGGCGATTATTCCGACTGTGGAGTCCGTTTGGTGCAGAGTCAATTCTGTGTACAATTTTCAAATCACCACTTCGTATAATACGGGTCACGCAACGTTTTGTCCAATACGAGAGGCCGTAGTCTAACCATACCGCCTTTTTTTCCTTCGAAACCATGGAAATTCTATCAATATTTTGCTAAATTTTGAGAGTTTTGTAAATTTAAATTACAGTTTTAAGATAAATTTTGAGAGTTTTGTATATTTAAATTACAGTTTTCAAATTTTAAGATATGAATGACTTAGAGAAGTTTTTTTTATAATACTTAATTTATTTTCACTATTAAAAATATCATTTAAACACTATTTTTCCAAAATTTGTTCAAATGTTTTTATTAGATTTAAAAAAAAATAAACTTAGGCCAATTCGTCTGCCTTGAGATACTTGTAATTGGAGAGTGGGTACAACGAAAGTACAGGTGACACAGTCAACCTACATAATGAGAAAATTTAGGCAGGAGCATTTGAAAATGGATCCATTCGATGAACATAACAGCGACTGACGTTTACAAGACCTCGAGACTTTCGGGCTGGCATCACCAACGAAAACCCATCTGAATTATTATTGCAGGATTTACACCGAAAATTAGATTAAATTACACAGATTGGATTTCTCTGCTTTTGGTTCAAACATCACTTTCATTCAAACATGAAACGCATGTCAAGTAAATTCCACATCCTAGGTTGACATGTTCTTAATGAGTAATTATTATTTTTTGAAGTTTTGTCCAAAGTAATGTATCGGTTTGAGAAATATGTTTGTGTGGAGGATGATTCTAACCTTTTACGTAGATACTATGTTTGGTTTAGAGTATAGTAGAAAAACAAACAAGATTAATGGTCAAAACATAATCTGTATTATAATAAATAATAATAATAAAAGAATCTAATAAAAAAATATCACTTTAAATACCATAAATATATTTAAAGATGTTTAATAAGATGAATATTACTTTAAATAACATAGATATATTTAGTAGGATAAATAATTAGTACTGGTTAGTTAAAAAATGTATTAGGATGAACTATTAGTTTATATCATATTCATAAACTAATATTCATATTCAAGAAAGAAAGAGGTATTTAATGCCTTAGGATGAAGGATTAGTTTATTCTAGGTATGTTGACTTGTATAGAACCAACAAAGAAAAAGTAAAATCTATATAAATCAATATTTTAATTTATAAATATAAATATAATTGAATGAAAATAAAATTTAAACTATATTTAATAGTACATTGCAAACTTGTTACCTAAGAAATGTGCTTCACTCTAAAAATAACATAAAAATCCAATAAAAATAACATCACTTTAAATATCATGAACATATTTAAAAAGATGAACATCACCTTGAATACCATAGACATATTTAGTAGGATGAACAATTAGTTTGTCATATTTAAGAAAGAGATATTTGATTTTATATAAACAAACAAACAAAGAGAAGTAAAATTGTATAAGCTAACAAAATAAAAAGTGTTTATTAAATTAAACTAAAATTCAAACTATATCTAATAGCGCATTAAAAAATGTGTCAAGATGAACTAATAGTTTATGTTATACCTAAAAAAAATAGCTGCCTTTCTATAAACAAACCAAGGAAAAATAAAATTATATAAAACAACATTTTAATTTATAAACATAAATAAAATTAAATGAAAAGAAAATATAAACTATATTTAATAGCAGATTGCAAATTTGTTGGTTAAGAAATATGTTTCTTGATTAATTTTTTCTTTATACTATATTAAAAAATATTATTAGCCACTTTCTATTTATATAGATTCATAATTTTCATATTTATTATGGGTCAATACAAATTTGAAAAATAAAATAAACATAGTAAAATAAATTTAAATTTCTCGAATAATCTCATTAACATTTAGATTTTTGATTTTGATATGTATTTATGATTTATCAATTTTAAATATGGAAAAAATTTTTAAAAAACTGTTAATTATATTTTAATTAAAAAAAATAAAATAATAATTTTTAAAATTTAAATTATAAAATTAGATAATTTAAAATAAAAAATAATTAGTATACATTTCTTTTATCAAGTAAATAGGTAAGGAGATTTAGCCCGTCTGAATAAATCGTGCAAGGGAGACTACAGGAGCACGTGAGAGCAGGGGTGGCGTGCGTAGCAACTTCATCGGCAGGAGCAACACGGGCCGTCTAAAGAGGTTTGGCTGAAATAACATCAATGCCTGTTGTCAATTGATTGTGATTGTCCCTTTTTTTTTTCATAGTTTAGTAGCATTGCTGTTTAGGTCAGATGTTAGCTATAATGTGTTAGCCGGGTTTGTAGTCGCTGAATATGTAGATTATTCTATGTAGATAGAATGATAGTAAAGTTAATTTTGTATATTTATGTAAGGGATGTTAAAGATACAAAAATTTTATGGTATGTCTGGCTAAATGTGTGGTAAGACTATTTTTTAAGTCTAATTCATCATGTTTTCAATCTATATTTTTTATACTTTATGGTTTTTAAATAATATAAGGTTTTTTTAACTCACTCATATATATATAATAAAATTAAACCATTTTAAATTAAAATTAAGTAATTAAATTAACTTATCAACTATCTTAATTAGGCTGATAGGCCTTTCCTTTGAAAGGGACTTTCGTCGTCTCTTTCATTCTCATGTTGACACGTGGCGTGAGATTTTTAGGCCAATAGGATTGGGTTTGCTAATACCTCAGTCGATCTCCTTCCCATTAATGGATTCCAGCATGTCAGAGTTGATTCGAACTGGAGTCGGTTACTGTTTATAGCGCTCTGTTTGACGCGTGGTCAGGCCGCACCCAGCCCAACAGGATCTTCGTTTATTCTGGAACATCACATTGAGCCACGGATAAGGATAAAAATTACTTGGAGTTGGGATATTCTTGCAGGACTGGTTCCTGGCTTGATGGTGGACCCGAAGCCGAGGATTCGCCAAACATTTTCCGTGGCGGTTTACAGGTAACGATCAGGGTATTTTCCGTTTTTCTCAGGTTGAAAATGATGTTGTGAATGCCACAGAATAAGCAGGGCAGTGTGCATGTTTTTGGTTAGGGTTTTGTGAAGAATTGTGGGCCTGCAATAGAAAAAAGGTAATGAGATGCTGGTGCTTCTTTGCCTCCCTGCAAGATTCTAGTTGTAGGGGTGAAGTAGAATGGATGGTTTTGTCCTGATTGCGAAAGGAATGCGTCAAACCATGTGTAGAAGATGGTTTTCACATTTCTGATATTAACATCGACATACTGAAAGAGGTATTCTTATAGTCATCCACACAAAATGTATACTTCTAACTTTTTCTTTTCTCGCAACATTTTCCTTATCTCATGTGCTTGATTAGTATCAAAGATATCAGAGGTTTTTCTGTATGTTTACGGATGGACAGTTTTTGACTGCAGTAGTTCTTGTATTTTGTCTATGTCCTGAATGATGATGCGATTGCATTTTTTTTCTCATTTGGCCTTGTGCTGAATGTTTTTAGAGGGCAAAGCTTAGGGCTCAAAATTAACTCTGTGTTTTTCAAGAACACCATGGCTTGGGATGTTGCTTAAGAATTTTCAATCGTGGTTGTCTGTTATGCTTTGCTATCTGTTTGCAATTTTTTTGAATTTTTATGTCAGGAAATAAATTTTCTTGGGCCATATGCCTTTTTTCCTAATTCGTTATTTATTGGTTTAGCAAATATCATATTTTGTAAGTTGTGACCTAGAATAACTGCACCGAAGGTGTAAAATACAAGGTTACAAGATTTGCTAAATTTCTGCATGTTATTTGCTTTTCTGTCCGAGTTCTGCTCTTAAGGAATGAGTTTCCATAGTTTTGTCTGTCATTTGCTTAATTTGTTCCTTTTTCACTTTTTTGACATGTTGCTACCCACTCATACAATATATTGGCCACAGTATATCCAAAATTCATATGCAACTTGTGGAATAAGTTATGAACATGAAAGAAAAATTATAAGTAGATATTAATAGAACTAGAGAAATTAAGGAATGCGCGATGAAATATTTAACTTCCTTATTGCAAATATCTCTAATTTCTCCAACTGTTTCTGATTTCTCCCAAGTTTTTCAGGCCGCCAATTGGACTGATATTTTCTGAGTTTTTCAAGTACAAGTTTATTATTGCTGATATTTCTGATATTTCCCCCAATATTTCTGCTAAGTTTCTTTTTGGACCCTGAACAATATATTCCTGAAATGATATTTGCAACATTGCTCTTTACATTTTAACAAGAAGTCCAAGTTGATAAAATTATAGCATTTAGTGCATTGTTACCAGGTTTGCAGATCATACCTTTGAATCCCTGAGTTTGACTCTGCTTGGTCTTCAAACAAACAGTTTCGACTC
Source organism: Pinus taeda (assembly GCA_000404065.3). Taxonomy (NCBI): domain Eukaryota; kingdom Viridiplantae; phylum Streptophyta; class Pinopsida; order Pinales; family Pinaceae; genus Pinus; species Pinus taeda. The sequence goes on along the minus strand of APFE031109498.1, from coordinate 6,445 downwards.
TCAGTTGAGTCATAGTTGGGCTGACCTATAAAATCCCAGAAACCTTGCGAAACTAGCACTTTTTCATATCTTTTTTGATGCTCTGCTTTTTCCTTCAGTGAATGCTATCATGGGTGATTGAGAGGACAGCACATCGAAGCAGCCAGGGCATCTACAAACTCAACTAGGGCATCATAACAGAGGCAGTTTGCATTAGGCAACTATTTTGGACATTTATTTATATTCTGGATTGGACAGCCATAGAACAATCTGATATAAATGAAAATTTGTTGCTTTCATAAAAAATTTGGTACCTTTTAAATATTTTTGTACTTGCTGAGTATTTTCTGAATTTTTCTTGAGCTGAGTCAATCTCTCAGGTCTTATGCCTTGCCAAGTATTTCCCGAATCAAGTCTGGTAACATTGCTTTTGTTCTAATTTGTTACTTTTTAATTTAGGCAAATATTCTATTTTGTAAGTTGTGACCCAGTATACCTGCGCTGAAGGTGTAAAATACAAGGTTACAAGCTTTGCTAAGTTTCTGCATGTTGTTTTAACTTTTCTTATTTCTATGAGTTCTGGTCTTGGGAAATGGGTTTCTATGGATTATTTGTCATTTGCATAATTTGTCCTTTTTTGCTGGTTTGATAAGAATTGTATGTTGAGAATATACTCGTTCAATGCATTTGGCATAGTACTGAAAATTCAATCACAACTTGTTGAAGAAACTGTGAGCATGAAAGATATTTAACCTCTTTCCTGGTGTCTTAATGTGATTTACAAGTGGCATTCGACCAAGGCTAAGAATGCCTGCACATGTGAAAGAGATCCAATTGCTCAAAGTGTGAGGTGGAGATGAGGATCCAAAAAATAAAAGGAAGAAGAATCTCAGCATATTGCCTTCTTAGTCTTGGTCATTTGTCGAATGACTAGCCTCAAGGCTAAATAAAACCCCTTCCCGCTGCTGCCTCCCCCTCAGTAGATATTATTAAAACTAGAAACATTAAGGATTACTTGATGAAATATTTAACCTCCTTGCATCTTCACAAGAAGGCCCAAGTTAATAAAATTATATTGTTAGTGTTCTTCAGTTAAAAAAACATGTCAAAAGTAGAAGCCAATAAGTTGATAATGCATTTTTGTCTCTCTCTCAATAAAACTTGAAAAATTAAGGATTTTGATGAAATATTTAACCTCCTTACGTCTTTACAAGAAGCTCAAGGTTGAAAATTACAGTGTAGTTAAAATATATTAATGTGAATTGGTAAAGTTGAAGCTAATAAGTTGATATTGTATGTGCAGTAATAGGAACAGAAGATGTTTTGGCCACGCCATTCACGTGTGATAGGACTGGTTCGGGTGATGCTGTTATAGCAGGTAGTCATTGAATGCAGTTACGTTGCTCAAGGATCTATCTGAAGAGTTCTTATACTTCTAATAGAAGGATGATATGTCGATGCAGAGTTCAACATTATTAGTAACTGTGTATGTCTTGCAGGCATTATCAGAAAGTTGACTTCACAACCGGAGCTATATGATGATCAAGTGCTATGGGAGAAGCAATTAAGCTTTGCTATTTGTGGTGGGATTATCGCACAATGGATAATTGGTGCTGTCTGGGATTCCCAGTTGAAAGCGCAACATGGAATCTAAAGGAGCAAGTATATGTACCTTCCTTGTGGTAGGCTATTTAGAGGTTTAGCATAGCTCCATTGATGCTGCAGGGTAATGTATTATTGTATTAAGGTACCTTTTGTCTCGCTGGGCACTACATCATGAACTTTGCCTTTCAGGTTCTTCTCATGGGCATTGCTTTTGAGGATTCGATATCCAGCTGTGGCACATATTTTAAGAGACAAATTGATGGATTCTCACAATTCAATTCTCTCTGTACCCTTTTTAAGATGTTTGATATGATAAGTTTGTATATTTTGTTTCCATGTTATTGCTTTAGTTATAGATTAAACAATGAGTTACGGAACACATAAGAATCCGCTACTATCAGTCATCTGTAATTATAATGTTCTTCGAGGTACATTTCTTTTCTTAGATCTCAGCAAGTCTGCTAGATTTGTGCATGATGTTTTTAGTCATTCTATAATTATTTCACTTTTTGTAAAATCAGGTTTCAATGTGTAGGCAATAGCATTAATGGAGTCTCTGTAGTTATCTTATTGAAAATGCATTGTATTGAGTTTGTTAAAACACTGGAGAAAAGCAAATCTGTTACTAGACCTGGTCGGGTCTGAGGTGTTGGGTTTGCCAAGTCGACTTGTTCAGACTCAGTGAGTCAAATTTGTGCTTGTTTTTCCAGTGATTTTGTAACTGTTGGGTCTGAGGGCATGGCCTGTCCCAGTCAGAGCCAGCTGGGTCTGCCAAGTTGACTCACCCAGACATACCAAGTCAAATTTGTGGGTAACCAATTGTTGACTGCATTGTGACTATTAACTTGTGGGCTTGCACAACTTATTTTACTGATGCACAATGCCAAGAAATGAAGGATGTTGGTGTTATTGCTCGCTTGAATGTAGCTCCTATTATCAACAAACCCACAACTGCAACAATAGCTTATGGCTTGGACAAGAAGGGTAGAGAGAAAAATATTGCTGTTTTTGATCTTGGCAGTGGCATGTTTGATGTTAGCGTTCTGATTATTGACAACAGAGTTTTTGAGGTTTTGGCTACAAACGGTGATACCCATCTTGGAGGTTATCTGTCTAAACTCTGTCTGGCAGTTTTACATTATGAATTTGAATACGTGCACAGTGGTTATCATTGACCTTTTTGGTTGGCTTTCAAGCTTTGAACTTACCAGGATATACACTAATATGGAGGTGAGGACTTTGATCAAAGAATAATGGAATATTTCATCAAATTGATCAAGAAAAAGCACGAAAAGATATAAGTAAGGATAGCAGAAATGAAATAAGACATTCAATGCATTCCTTGTAATATAGATATAAACAAAAAATCTAAAGGAAAGTAATTGCACAATGATCTAGTCCAAGAAAACAAGGTTTTCCCCAAACCAATTAACTATTCTAGAAAAATTCAACAATTCCAATTTAATAATCCTATCGGCCTCTCTTTGTACCTTTTGGGACAATTGCTAGTTTATTTACCTATATGTTAGTGTTTAAATTATTAAGAATTAAAAAAAAATTGAAAAAAAATTATTTACATCCATTTTTTTGTTTTTATTTATTTTTTATTAATAGAACTTATAAGTTTGTTTTTTTTAGAGTGGTAGACCCTGGGAGGAAGCTCACATATATATAAAATAAAATTAAACCACTTTCAATTAAAATTAAGCAATTAAATTAACTTATGGACTATTTCAATTTTTTACCTATATGTTAGTATTTAAATTATTAAGAATTAAAATAAATTGAAACTTTTTTATTTACATCAATTTTTTTGTTTTTACTTTTTTTTTTTTAATTAACAGAACTTATAAGCGTTTTTTTCTTCTCCTTCAGAGGGGGTCTAGGTAGACCCCTGGAAAGAAGCTCGAATATATCAACATCCATCACATCATGATGCATCATAATTGCATCAAATGGCAACTTTTTTCCGTGCCATTATTAACCTCCCCACCCGAGTTCGAAACACTAATGACGCGGAAAAAAGTTGCCTTTTGATGACGCAATTATGATGCATCATGCTGTGATGGATATATATTAAAACTTATAAAATTTGTATTAAACAAAATGTATTATTCACATAGTTTTAAAAACAAACAATTGTTATTTTTTCATTCCAAAACAAAACAATTATCATTCCAAAACAAAACAATTAAAACATTTTGGCAATATATATGTAATTTGTCATCGTCTTTGACATTTTATTCCCAACCATGGTTGGCACAAGTGTTGGAGAAATGTGCCAAACATTGAACAACTTCTCTAAGCATGTCAGGCCATGCTATGTTTGTAATGTTTTGCAAAATGCACATACACAATATCCAATAAACATGTCACCTCATGCTATGTTTGTAATGTTTTGCAATATGCACATACATAATATGCAAAAATGTATTGAATTAATAGAGGTTGTTACTATTTTGTAATTGACATTTAGTAGTTAGTGGGTTTGTTATAATTGTCATTGTTAACACGATAGTACTAATCTAAAAATATGTATGAGGGAAGATTTAGGTATCTTTTTCTGGATATAGAATTCAAGAATATTGCTCTTTAAGAGAAGGCTAATTGTTGAATGCACGATTTTGATGCAGCCTAAGCCTCACATACCCATAATAAACATATAAAATGCATGTCATATTCAATTCCTTACTTAGGGTAAACTCTCTTGAATCAAGGTTTAATGCTCTTTCAATAAACACTATGCAAAAATATTTCATTTAACTATCCAAAGTCTAAAACTTATAAACCTTCTAGTGGAACCTTATAAAGACTCTTCCATGATATTTGGTTAATTCTTATGCGCCCATATCAATAATACCCTTTAACTTGGATTTTAGTTTAAACCCAACATAATATATTTATTACACTTTATTTCTATTATAACTCTTGTATAATAGAAATTATACATAAACCATTTAACCCTTCATTAACTTACCATTCTGTTGATTCACACGACTTTGCACATTTACTTTTGCACATTTACTGATGCCCAACTTGCACTTCAAATCTCCACCGTTAATTTTCTTGTCTCAATCCAATGGTGATCACGCCATATTGTGCGATAACTAGCATGATAGTTAAAATTCTGTAAGCATGAAAGAAAGTTGTTTTGGTTGTGCTACGTGTCACCGCCATGGCTCATTGCGCTCTTCATAAAATTCCACTTACCACTTTATAACCACGCGATATACCACTCACTACTTTCAAAGACTGCTCTACTATTCTGCACGTTTTTCACCATTCTATCAACACGTTCCTTAATGTGATCCGTCCATTTCTTGAATTTATTTTGCGCGACTTAATCCTTCCATCTATCTCCCTCAACCTTGTCTGTTGATCTGACTGATCCAATGACTGTGCTTTGCTTCTACGTTATTTTGCATATTGTCTTCATTGTGTAATAGTCTTCTCGGCTTCTCATTTTGTGTATTGATTCTCATCTTACAATCTTCAATTGTTCTAACCTTGATTTCCGGCTCTGTGTATTTCTTACTTTTCTCCTTTGTCCTAGAAATTATGTGCGCGATTTCCTCCTCATCTTACTTCTGCACGCTCTTAACCACTGTTTCTCCTAAGCTTCGGCTTGATTCTTCAATTGACTTCACTACAATCTGACCACCGTAATACTTTTATGTGTTAGGTTTTTCTTGCTCTTCTTTGTGTTCCGCTCGAACTACCTGCATACCCATACTATGTGGAAATAACCTTATTTTCATACAATTTACAATTAATCACTCAAGTCACACCACACAAACTCAGAAATCGAATTATCTGTATTAATAAACAAATATTTACAAAAATAATTCCTTTTTGCCTTGATCTTCAACATCAATGGCGGTTTCCTTTCCTGCTCGTGGCTTACAGTCAAACCCTATATGTTCCCTAGTCTTTGAACTCAGACTCAGACTCCTCCTCTATGTCTTTTAGGCTTACATTTATGCAAAAGGATTCTATAACCAATTCCTCATTTAGATCCATAACCTTCTCAATGAAATTCCTAAAATCTCTTATTTATCCCTAAGGATCCTCTCTAATCCACAAAATCATCAAGTAATTCCTAATCTAAGCTTTATCATTCCCTATGAACTCTCAACTCTCCTAATTCTCTCATGTTCTCCAACATTCGAGAATTACTTGATGAGTTCCGGGATGGGTGACCTCCTGGGAAGTCCTGGTTACCGGGTGCAAGCCTCGGAAGTGATGATTGATGCTATGTGATTCGTTCTCCACATTTCACTAGTTTCAATCCCACTTCTTCACCCTGTGAGCATCACCCGATGCAATGAGTTCTAAGTGAACTATTCAAAAATCATGAGAAATTAGTGAGTTACGACTACCTCTCATGGAAATGGTCATACGTTTGAATGAATTACTTAATGCAGTTGAATCCCAAAATGATATCTAATATAATGCACTGCGTAATCCCCCATACTTAAATTCAAAAAGAGTCAAGGGATCTCTAATTGAATGGTTCAAGAGGCACAATACTTGCTAAGGTTTTGCTAATGGGGTAGCAAGCTAAGTGGGCTTGATTGTGGAAAAACTCCACAGTTAAGCGTGCTTAAGCCAGAGGAGTTCTGGGATGGGTGACCTCCTGGGAAGTCCTGGTTACCGGGTGCAAGCCCCGAAAGTGATGATTGATGCTATGTGATTCGTTCTCCACATTTCACTAGTTTCAATCCCACTTCTTCACCCCTGTGAGCATCACCGATGCAATGAGTGCTAAGTGAACTATTCAAAAAATCATGAGAAATTAGTCAGTTACGACTACCTCTCATGGAAATGGTCATACGTGAATGAATTACTTAACGCAGTTGAA
>APFE031109494.1:0-11059 GCA_000404065.3 Pinus taeda | reverse complement strand
TTCTAGGGCTAGGTTTTGGAATGTGAAGGGTTTCCACTGTTTCTCAACAATAAATAGGCCTTCGAGCCTCATTGTAACACAGTTCAGAACAGTTCAAAGGCATGTAGCCGCCACATCTCTTCTCAGAGATAAGCTACCATTGCCCTAGCTGGTTTATTGCCATTTCTGGTTGTAAGCATATTTCAGTATTTTCCATTAATGAAATGAAGTATTATTTCCGCTGCATCTCTTTATTTATGGTTATCGCATCTCTGTATTTATGGTTATCTCTGTAATCTATTGCGTTCCTGTTTAAATCCGGATCAGGAATCCTTTTATGATTCCCTATCTTTCCTTCCACACTTTTTCTTGGCTTCATCTCACTTTGCATAGGATAGTTCCACTGAAGCTTACTTCTTGCTTGAAAAGTCTTAATTGAACTCTTTCCATCAACTTCATCTTGACTTCTTTTTCTTCATACCATCTTTGTTTTTCCTCTTCCAATACTTTTTATAATTTTCTTTATGCTTTGAATGTTCATAATAGCACTTAGCTTTTCTTATGGTGTCCTCCAGAGTCTTTCGCTCATCAAAATCTATCTAGTCCTGGTAATATTGAGGAAATCCATTGATGAATCTCTAAATCTTCATTTTCTTATCCTTGATATGGGGAAGATAGTGTAACAACTCCAAAAATATATTCACATAGTATTCTATAGTGAGTTGTCCAATCTTTAAATTATCAAATTCTTTGATGTTTTCATCATAGTAACTTTCTAATAGGTACTTCTTTTTGAAGGAATTTTTGAACTACTTCCAAGAGATGCCCTTTTCTTATATTCCTTTTACATTCTTCAGATCTTCCCTCCATATGGATGCCTTTCCATGCATGTTAAATATTGCTACTTTTTCCTTAATGATTACTAAATAATCATGCACATGGAAGTATTTCTTCAATCGTAATAGCCATGCTTCAACTTTTTCACCTTTCTTGATCTCACCATTGAAGGTGGGTGGTTTTTCCTTCTTGAATACTTCATACGATGCAACTTTATAGTGATTATTATTATTTTCCTTATGTGAGTTTTTGCGACTCATCTCATCCGAGTTAGTTGTCCCATCACGAGAAGAATCAAAGGAGGAGTTTTCATTGGAAATAACCACATTCCTAATTTCATGTATTTTATTTGATGTACTCTTTGTTGTATCACTGATGGTCAATTCATGCTTCTGGTTTTGTGAAGGGATATCACGTTTATATGATGGGTCTTTACCATCATTAACAACATTTGGTCCATGTTGCAACTACTTTTGAATTTTAGACAAACTTTGCAAGAAAACTACATTCAATTCTACCTGTCTTTCTTATTCTTTGATCAACCTTTCATTTTCTTCTTTGCAACTCTGAAGGTGTTGCTTCAAACTCTTCACCGTCTCAATAAGGTTAGGAGATGTTCCCTCTTCTAAGTTGCATCTTTCTACTGGACATCCTTATCTTTCTTTTCACTTCTAGAATGTATTATGTGCTAAAATACACACATCTATTAGTACCATTAAAATAATAACAATTAAATATTTTCATTATCTTTATGTCATTTGTTTGAAGCCTATACTAGTGTTAACACCAGAGAATCGTACACATATTTGTACAATCCAAAAGACGCCCAAAGTTGTCCAACAAAATGTACAAGTGTAGATTTTCTAGCTGAAGACATTATGAAGTTCAAAAAATTTAATTTGTCCTAAGGTTTTATTTATAAAATTGGACTGTGCGGATTATGCTCAGGAATAAATTATAATTGCATGACATTTCCTTCGAAAGTCGCACAGTCGAAGAAAAGATTGACTCAACAAATTCAGGACCACTTCCCACATTTGGAAGATGATTCTCTGACATGTTCCAATCAAGGATAACCGAATTCAAGTCGCCCTGAAGATATGTAGCCCTCAAAGGAATCCTCTTGTTCAACTATATATCACTTTCATTCATGAATGAAGAGAGGGAAGAGAGATTCAAAAATTCTATATAAATAGAACATGGGAGAACCAAAGGGAAGACGATGTTATGCTAGAAAAATTGCTATTAGAGAAATCCTTCATTTCAATGTTGAAGCAAAAGAAGTAGAGCACTATTGTGATGGCAGAGTTTCTTCTTCGCAATCCATTGTTCTAGTGTGGAGAGGATTTCACCACCGAGAGAGCCTTGATACTTCTTTGATAGAGAGGAGAAGCTCGCAAAGAGATTGAGGAAAGGAACCTCCTTTCTGAGGATTTTCTCTTCAAGTATTTAGTATTCATCTATTGTATTCATCTTCTACCACTAGCAGTCACTAAAGGGAGCCATTTTCCATAATTTTGTTGACTTGTTTTATTCATTAAGCATTATTTGTGTGTTTATCTCTTTGTTCTAGTTTATGTTTGTATATGCATTGTTATCATTGTTTGTAATGCTTTGTTTCTTCATGCTTGTCCACTAACAACAACCAAATTGTTTGTATTTCTTTGCAAGGAACAACCAATTGCTAACAAGGCATATTTTGGTACCTAATTGCTACAAAAACACTACTACAGTAATTGGCGACTCCACTAATTTCTTTTATTTACTCTAACAATTATGTTTGCATGACCCTCTTTGTACATTATCACTTCACTGAGTGTTCAACTTCTCTCTTGAATATTTGTCGGACCTTTTGGACTTGTTGTCGTCTAAAAAACTTGACTGTTCACTTTTTTTTTGTTGACCACACGACTTTCTTTCAGACAAACGCGTACCTGCGAATTTTGTTTAGATAGACGCATAGGCGCATTTGTGCATAGTAAAACCCGTGTAGTCTCCAAAAATCATAAAAATCATTGTAATTTCACTTTTCTCAGGTGATTTTCAACCTTTACTAAATTGCCTTCACCTCTGCAACTTTTTTCCCCAATCATTTTAGATTACGTAGTCCCTTTACTAATCACAATTAGTAGGGTAATTAGATTATCTTTTCTCTTTTTTACATCTCTCTCATATCTTAATTAGTAAAGGAGTAAGTCGCCCATCATCCATGAATCTTGTTACAAACCAAAGCATTTATTTTTCTTCATTTTTTGGACTATGATTAAGTGTTATTATAGAAGGTAAGTAATCTCTGCTTCCCTTGCATCTTTTAGACGAACCTGGGCTTTCATATGAAAACTTTCTTAAAGCACTTAAGTTTCCATCTCCATCTGTTGAAACTCAAATATTGTAATAGGAAAAAGAGTAAGTGGCCCATTATCCATGCATTTTTTCTTTTTCATGCAAGGAACAATCAAAAGTTAGTGCAATTAGGAGGATATGAAAATGATCATCACATATCCACATCTTATCACACTTTGTATGTTCACTTTCCCACTTGCACACAATTACACATTACACACTAAGCTTATATAAGCTTTGTATAAGAAGGAATCCAATTTCTGAAGCTTTTTTTACTTAGATTGCTTTGGCTTACATCTCACACCCTAAGAGAAGCAAGACACTTAAAAGAAATCATAAATTGAACCAACTAAATTCCCCACAGGGGCCACAAAAGAATTAATAGTTTAGGTTAGGATCATTGAGGGTAGGAATCCCATAAGACGCCATGGTCATGTTACATCTTTGAAACATAGAAGTTGACTTTTAGGGTGCTTAAAATCCTTCAATCATCCCACGGAAAAGAATACATGGGCATGGAAAAGACCTGATTCAGAGCGGGTTCGACTTAGGTCCAATGCGTGCTGTACTATTTGGGGCTACCTGACCCATCTAGTGCTCGATACTAGTAACTGAATACCAAGAAGCTAAAGACTCGAATGCTCATGTGTGTTATCACTTAGATGAAACCTGACTATGAGAAAACCTCCAAGGTAACCTCAAACCTCTTTTAGGTTGAAACCTGACCCTTCAACCTAGAGAGGGATCTCTCCCTAAAACTCTACTACTCTAGGTCACTGTAATAGTAGGTTTTGTAATTGATTTTTGTGGCCAAATTTAGTTCATATGATAAAATTGGTTGGACTGTTTACAAAACACACCATTGGGCATGGAGTCTAGTTCAAACAAGTAATGCTACAAATCTAATGAGCAAGCTACAAAAAGCATGATAACAGCAAATCCGTTGACAAATTGAGAGTTTGGAAGAAAATAACTGAAGTGAGACAAGGTTTATAGCTGATTGAGGTAACAAATACTAATGGATAATAAATATGAGAAAGAAGCATCAATGAATCCCAATCTTAGATACTAACATTTTTCAAACATGAAAGAGAGTTTTTATAACAAAGAGAAAACTGACAGGGAACTACAACACATAAAATGCTCATCAAAAACTGTAATATATTTAAGACTGCTCAAATATACTAGAATGCAAATGTTTTCTGTAAAATCCAACTCTTCATAATTCATAAACTGCATTTATAGACCTTACATCAAATGATTGCAAAATAATAGTCTTTAGATTAATTACAATAATCTCAAAATATCTAAATATCTTCAAGTTCATGCATGTGAGTAAAAACTTAAATACATTTACTTGTTTCCTAAAAATATCTGCTGGAAAATATATTGATATATAGGTCAAGTGAAATATCTTTCAAAATATCTTGCTCGAAAATAGAAACAGATCCCTAGCTGATAGCACAACATCCTAGCTGGAAAAACAGCCCCCCCTGCAAAATTGGATCAAGTTTCCACCAAAACTACCTTTTTGTTTATCCTTTCTTTCATTAGGACCTCCTGGTGAAAATCACTAATATCACCGCTATCAACTTCATTGGTTTTCTAAATTGTAGCTTTTGCTGACAAACTGACTGTCAATATATATTTTCTGTCTGTTTCAAAATTGTTGATAGTGTGAATGTCAGCATTTCCATTTGTCTAAATTTCACTAACAACGGAGATGTTAGCGCTCCCTATTTGATTCAAAATCACTGACAGATTGAATTTCAGATTTCGTCTTTGTATCATCTTCTATCAACGGATATACAATTCTGTTTCAAAATAGCTGACAGTGGACCTGTTAGCTTCACCAAAAATACTGACAATGGGAATGTTAGCTTCCCGACTATTCCGTTGTATGTAAAAAATTATTAGGCTGACTGTCAACGATAAAAAAAAACCATGTTTTGTGAAATATATAGACAAAATTTCAAGTTTACTCCCCAAGCCTCCTAGATGAGGGTACTAACTTCCCTAAGAAGTACATCCACCTTCTCCAGTCTTTGTTTTTTACTTTGTCTTATCTCTATAGGACCCTTCTTCACAGTCTCTTTGTCTCTGCTCTTCTTAGAGCCTATAACCTTCTTCCTGTTGATGATAAGGTCCTTCAGTGGCATATTGTCAACATCAATAACCTCTTTGGACAACTCTGTGTTATTTCTGAGTTTAATTTTGTATATTAATTTGTTTGTTGGCCTTGTATAGGGTCTTTTTCCACCTTCAAAAACTTCAAACATTGTTTCATCCTCTTGGGTCTCAATCTCTACTTCTTTGCCTTTAATATCTTCTGGTTGAGTTGTGTCTACAGGGGAGGCTTCAATAGGTGGACTCATAATTTGGGGAGGGTCGATATCAGTATGTAGGTTTATAGGGGATGCAGGGTTTGGTTTCCTGAGCTTGACACTTTTTCTCTGGTAGATTTTGGGGATTTTAGGGCTAGAGGATGTAGATAGGACCTCTATGTTTTTATGGCTGGGAGTTGGCTCAATAGGGGCTTGTCCTTTGGGATTTTTTCCCCTTTTTAGTAGTGTTTGGTCTTCCTCCTCGCCTTTTGTTAAGAAATTTACTGCATAACATAAATAATTACTGAGAGGAATAAATATAAAAATAACCAACAACAACCATAAACACATAAACAAAAATGTTTATCCGGGAAAACCCCACATCCGGGGATAAACCCAACCTAGTAAGATCTTATTAGCATTGGCCAAAACCCTGGACAATCTGACCAAGTGAGCCTTCACCGCTCACCTCCAGGTCTTACATTACAATGAAGTTCTTCCAGCCTTTTATAAGCTCCATTACATATAATACCACGGGCAGAATACTATGGATGCACAATACGATGTGCCCAAAAACCATCACTGTTTAACTTGGTCAACTTTGATTCTATCCTGAGTCAAGTTTACCTAACAATTCCCCCCTTAAACTTTACTTGGGGTTCCTTGACTAATTCCAGCCAAACCTACTAAGTGAGACAATCCCACTCACTCTAGCCCTTACCGCCCTTAGAGTTTTTACCCGGGGTATTGTTAACCCGACATCCCCCCAATCACCTAGGTCTAACCCAGACTTTACCGGTGATTACCAAGGGGTACACATGCCTTACCAGGTCTTACAGTAGTATGCCCATTTACATGCAATAATTTTCACTTCATTATTTTTTTTTGTTTTGTTATGGCTGTTGTGATTTTGATCCATCCTCTCTCAATTTGATTTGCTCAAAAACTTCTATCACACCACTCCAACTGCAAGCCCTCGTAGATTCTAGCACCGGTAAATATCGCAAATGCACTACGATCCCTGGCAGTTATGGCACTATCTTCCGCACATTCTCCTCGAGGTTCTTCCATGTACGATTGTTCCACCATTATTTTCTAGACCCAGATCTGTAAAAAAGTTGCATTGATCTCATCAGGCACTATAAACCCCTGGCATCAAAGAATCCCTTTGAAGCCAATATCTGGCTCTGATACCAGTTGTTAAGAAATTTACTGCATAACGTAAATAATTACTGAGAGGAATAAATATAAAATAATCAGCAACAACCATAAACACATAAACACAAATGTTTATCTGGGAAACCCCAAATCTGAGGAAAAACCCAACCTAATAAGATCTTATTAGCATTGGCCAAAACCCTGGCCAATCCGACCAAGTGAGCCTTCACCGCTCACATCCATGTCTTACATTACAATGAAGTCCTTCCAACCTTTTATAAGCTCCATTACATATAATGCCATGGGTAGAATACTATGGGTGCAAAATACCATGTGCCCCAAAACCATCACTGTTTAACTTGGTCAACTTTGACTCTATCCTGAGTCAAGTTTACCTAACACCTTTTAAGGGGTTGAGGTTGAAAAACTCCCCCAAAAAGGAAGTGGCTCCAAGTCCTTTCTGCCTTGGCTAGCTGGTTTTCGATTAGGAGTTTGATAAGGACTTTGTGATGGGAGAAGGGGTCTGTTTGAGCCCTGAACCTAGCTTCCATATTCCTAATACTTTTTAGTAGATAAAAACATGGATTAATTATAATTTGACCAACTAGATGTGTAAGGAAGTAGAAGTGGTAGAAGTTTACTTGATTGAATCTTAATTTGAAACTGAAGTATTGTTGACAAAGGTGAAGAAGGACGTTCCATTTGTCCTATAACCATTCCTTCTAAATTTTGGCCCTCCTGTTTTTCCCCTTGAACTCTTCTTTGAAAAAGAAAGGGACATTGATCCCTGCCAACACGTGACTGTGAAAAATCCTTTCTCCATCCGCTGGTAAAGTCATGGCCTCAACAATTGACTACTCTATAACTAAAAAAGATAGACCTCCAACTTCCACGCAATTTCCATCAAACCCTTGAGCAAAAGACTGAGCCACTGCATCGTGGTATTCGGTATAGCCATGGAAAAACTCACTTCAACTGGCTTGCTAAAACAATTAATAGATATAAGGGTATATGTCTAGAAAATCGGTGCTTTGGGCTCATAACGATTTACTTTACCTCCCTTTCTCATAGCATTGTGTGGTATTCTTAGGATTCAATCCTGAATCCATGTGAATCAAATGGGTTCAATGCCAAGTGTGGTTAAGTCCGAAGTGAAAAACAAAATTTATTGATGGGACATGGTAAAATATCTTGACACGCGGAATGGAATATTATAGTTGTGCAAGTGAATGATTACAAAGCTTGAGGTGATGATTACGAATAGATTTTGTATTGTATGATCAAATCATTATAATAGCATTCACTCATAGCGGCGGAGAAAATTTATTAACTAGTACTTTTTTACCCCTTCGAACCAAATAGCGACTTGTTTTAATGATATTGCTGACGGTGACGTGGTCATCATAATCACTACCTTTTAAATTTAAACTTTGGTTTTGGTGCTGAAAATTGGCCTGTCAGTCAAAATGAAATTGTTGATGAGCCCATTGTTAGAAAATTTCTTCAGTAGACTACATCATATTACTAAAACATTGATAGCTTCGCTATCAATAATTTCCCTGTTTATTACATCAAAAGAGTTGACACTGAAACTGTTAGCCTTTTATGAAAAAACATTTAAAAACAAAGTTTAGTGTGATAACACGTGGGATGAAGGTTCTTTAGTGGCCAAAATATAGAGCATCCATCCCTATAGGTGGAGGTGCGGGCAACACTAAAGCCTCATCCGTTACCTTGGTTGATTCTTTAGTTGCTAGAAAGTGTCGCCACTTCTTTCGGGACGTTGCCCTAGTACCCATCAGAAGATATCTCTCCAAGGCCTAGTTACTTTGAGAGTGGCAAGAACGAATAGGTCTTTATAGGATCTTTTATCATATGAAAAAAATAAATGAAAACCATTTTTTGTTTGATTGATCACATAACATAATCTAAAGGGAAAGTAATCATTTTATTTTCACTTTGTTTTATGTATGTGATTTACTTGCTTTGATATTTATCTCCTTCCCTCAATCACACAAAGTAACACAAACTCTATTCGACATCATAGGTGACCCCTTGGCTCCCCAACGAACTAAACTTTTTCAAAACCTCCCTTCATTACCAAGATGTGTGTGTGATCTCTTGCCATTTAGGCATAGAAGACACCACACAACCATTGTTATAGGACATTCCTTTACTGGTGCAACTTTAATTAGGACCCCTCATTGTCAAAGCACCCCATTCACCACCCCTCAGGGGACCCCTCACACAACCCCTGAGAGGAGGCCACACAAATCCCATCCTGAGAGTCCACACGATACTCACTAAGGTAACCATTCTCATCAGGAAACCCCTTTAATTACAACTATTCAAAATCATTTTGTGATGATGGACAACATACAAATCTCGTTTTTAGCTTCTTTAAATCTTCCTGATTTAAGTAAGTTAACCATTGAATCAATTTGACATGATCAAAATTGGCCACCCATGCCCATCAAGCTCCCTTCAGATGTTCCAAAATTAGAAGGGAAACAAGGAGAAGACCTAAGAAATCATTTCATGACCTTTCACCTTTGGTGTTCATCCAGTAGTATTACAAACGATACTATTCGATTGCGACTATTTCAACACCCCCTCACAGGGCCTACAACAAAATAGTACATAGACCAACCTTCTAGGCCACATGTGAACTTTAGTTCCCTAGCCACAACATTCCTTACATTCTTCCAGCTCCCGGTCCATTAGGACTCAGGCTTGGAACTCCTTACCCATTTCAAATAAACACCTACTACACACATATCAAATCAAATCCACAAATGGCAGAAACACTGTAGCTTGTGCAAAGCACATTTGGAAGAAGAAATCCTCCTTGACCTGTTTTTGAGATCCCTCACATTGGAAATCTAAAAATATGTGCCAAATTCATCCCCACAAAATGAGGAAGAGGCCATTAGCAAAGCTCAACAATTAGAGCTCATCTACACACAGTCTAGATACCTCTTTCATGTTCTTCCAGATGCCCCCCACCTACAAACTTCTAAACAAGAGACACCAGGAACATCCAATGTTGTCGATGGGTTGATTGGGACCATAGCCTAGAACCAACTTGGCAACACCTTCTAGTAGCCTGGATACACTTACAATGGCCAAACTTTCGGTGCTACAACACCACCACAACATCATACAGGGCATTACCCTGGCCAGCCTATGCCTATGCATAATCTTGCTATACAAGTCAACCAATACTAGCCTACGTATGGTGGCCAATACCCTACCATGCACGGTGGCCCATATCCTCCCACATAGGGAAATAAATACCCCCATAGGAATGTGGAATCAATTCCCCCTTCCCATAATTCATATGCCAGTCAGGAACAAATGAATCAATGTTTCTCTTTCCCCGCACCTCAACATAATAACCCACTAGCACGAACTATTGCAAGGGTTAATCTAGAGAAACCCTCTCTTGCTCAACAATAAAAATAGGTTGAACAACTGAAGCCATCTAACTCACCTAATGCTGTTAAGAAAAACTCAAAGAGCAAGCCAAAGGGAGAGCCTGGCCAGGGGTGAAAAAATCAACAACAACCTCTGCGAGCACCGACCAGGGGAAACTCCAACCTAAATCAAAGCTAGGGACACACAAATACCAACCAACAAAGGAAATACAAGAACTCGAGTCTACGAAATAATCACGCTTGTTCCATTTGCAGGGAATATGGTCATTACACCCATCATTGTCATCAACTCCTTGAGTTGAAAAGGATGAAAGATAGTGGGGGACAAGGGGGGGGGGGACCAACAACCTGCAATAATGCAACATCCCTTCCCCCATAAAGGAGTGGTAAATACCCAACATGAACCCTCCCAAAACTATCAAATCTCTTATGGAGGAAGTTCCTAAAGTAACTCAAACTATGACATTTACATGGCCGAGAAGAAGTTCTCCAGCAGACGTGCAACGGAGAATACATAACTCCACCCGAAACCAATCCTTCCACCTAGACTACTGCTGCACCTACATCACCATTGAAAATCCATCGATACACCATGGAACCCATCCAAAGTATGGTTAAAGGTACTTTACGATGAGATGGAAAGAACTCAAAGGATGCTCACTGGTGGGTTCTAGTATTGCAGCAATAATGCTGCAACTCCTGGGACTCCCTTCTTTACTTTTATCAACCCAGTAGTTCGTAAAAAACTTGGAAGCGACGGTGCTGTATGCACAAGTACTAGCTCTTGCCGCAACTGTCACTTGGTCAGCTGGCACAAGTCCGCTGGGAACTTAAGCCAACTTCTATGAGCTCTTAGAAGAAGTTTTTTAATTGATGGATGAAAGCTAACTCAAAGGAA
Source organism: Pinus taeda (assembly GCA_000404065.3). Taxonomy (NCBI): domain Eukaryota; kingdom Viridiplantae; phylum Streptophyta; class Pinopsida; order Pinales; family Pinaceae; genus Pinus; species Pinus taeda. Next base: position 83 of record APFE031109494.1, on the reverse strand, counting down.
GCTAATCTATTTGCGAAAAGAGATTGAAAACTGAAGGAAAGCACAAACCCTAGCAAACCCTAATTCTACTAGCTAGTCCTACT
>APFE031109491.1:21322-31326 GCA_000404065.3 Pinus taeda | reverse complement strand
GTAAAATGCATGAATAACCAAATATGATAGAAATAGAGCCTAGAAAACATGCCCTCACATGTAAAGTACTTCATGATGATTTTCATCATAGGAACATATCTATCTAGGAGGTAAGAGAAAGGAAAAATCTTCCTTCTTTCATTCTTATGGTTGGGTTTAAGATATGGCTCATAATAGCAATAATCCAAATATGCCTGTTTAAACCACTTTTCCCCAACATCTGGGATCTTAGTAGCAACTGATATGATAGCAGAGGATATGGTAAAGGTGACACCTGCCAAGGTTTCTTGATTGTCATGGAGGTTGATAATGAACTGTCTAGTCAATTTAAAATGATGCTGTGTCCTTTCCACCCTCTCACAAAACTCAAAACAGCCCATTGTTTTAAAGCTTGTGACAGTGATGGGAGATGCCATGAGCTCTCTAGTTTTGGTTGGTTCATATCTAATGATTTTCCATCCTTTTTTATATTTCCTGCTCTGCTTTTTTCTTCCTCACTCTGACTTGTGTGTTCTTCTTCTTCCATGATTCATTGCCTTTAAAACCCTACGAGAATGATAGAATGGACTGTGGGTATTGGAAATGTGGAATGATGTGAGGAGAGATGATGAAGAGGAGATGGGGATATGTGGAATGAGGGATATGATAGGGAATAGTCATTAAGTGAGGGAGGAATAGTGATGAAAACTAAGAAATGTGCTTGTGAGATGATGGGAATGAATGGCTAGGGTTAGATCTTAGGAAAAACAACAAACAACTTAAACCCTATGTAGATGAAGAATGGAGGGAAGGAGTGAATAATTTGGCCACCTACCTCATTTCTTGAAGTATATAATGACCAACTTGGAAACTTGGTGGTGATGGAGGGTTTCTAGGATGTTTTGGCTCCTTCCATGGGAACATGCAGTGACCCTGGAAAAGGCGCAGTGACCTGGTCAAACGCGCAGCGACATGGTCAAACATGCAGCGACCTCTACAGGAGCGCAACGCCATTGTAAATAACATTGGGATATTTGGAAAACATGCAATGACCTCTATAGGAGCACAACGACCAGGATAAATGTGTAGTGACCTTGCTGAATGTGTCCTCTTACTCTGTTTTGCCCAATTTCACCTAAAAATCACCAATTTTATTTTTCTAAGGATGTATGAGAGTGGTAGAGTGCAAAGGAGGCTTTCATGAGTGCATTAAGAGGCTTTATACTTGAATTGACTCTAATTTATAAGTTTTCATACCCACTTTCTAAAGTTCTTTGTCATTTTCAAATTCTCACTTTAATGCCTTTTTTACTTTCTGATCTTTTTTGCCCTTGACAGGTGGATGATGCTTTGGTAGAACTGATTTCTTCAATGGTTTCATTTTCTTGTAGCAAAGAGAAATGCTTGGGGTAGCTGGGAACACTTATTACATGAAATGACTTGAAATAAGATCCGTGTACAATAACCATGACTTACTAGCAATCACTCTTTGTTTATTGGTCATCCTCATACCTTTTATGCCCTTTATTTACACTTGAAATTATGCTTTTGACCTTGGAAATCAACCCTAAGACCTATTGGAAACATAATTTCTTTGACTCTAAAAATAACATAAATGAAACCATAACTGAATAAAACATGGAGATGGGTCGGCAAATGTACCTCATGAGGGAAAATTTGATTTTTTGATAAGAAGACAACCTTCAATGGACCATTTTGACATAACCCAGTGGAATTATCCAAAAAATTCAGTATGAGACACCTAAAATGAAAATTCAAAGAACAGATTTGATCCCTGATGGAGGTATGCAGATATTGACACTAACATTGGCCTTATTGGGGATGGCAGCTCATTGGAGGTGTCAAGAACACCGTAGACCAAGTGGCTAGCTGATTGGGCCAATATGGTCAAACAAATGAAAGACTGAAAACCTTTTTTGAAATTTTTGAAAAATGACTTGATACAAACTGAAAACTGACTCACAACCAAGTCTAGATTGTCTCAAAAACCAACTAAACACTGCACGAAGAATTTAAGTTTTATAGCCTTCACTTTGAGCCCCAAGCTCAAATGACATTTTACTTCAAAACTTGCAAGGAAAGCAAACTGGTATATACAACGACAATGAAACAACTTCAGCAAACTACATCAGAAATAGTAGTGTTTCAAGAGCCTACCATTCACAGGCCCTCGTGAGCATTCTTGCCCATCCATTTCCTTTAATAAAAATGCATTCTATCCTCGATAGGCTAATATTTTATAAGGTCCCCTCCACAGATTCTCAAATTTACCATGATTTCCTTTTTCTTCATTTCATGCATCCCACCGCAGCACTGCATCTTCTAGCTGAAACTTTTCTACCTTGGTTTTGTGGTCATAAATTTTCTTTATCTTCTCTTGTAGTCTAAAAGTGTTTTGAGAAACCTCTTCCCTTGTTTGTTGAAGGTGAATCATTTTATTGATCCGACACTAAATATCATCTTCTTCACTACCGTCTTCTTGCAATAATCTCATGACTGAGACTGCAAGGGATGTGGGAAACACTGTATTGGTACCATAAACCAATTCAAAAGGTGAAATACCTATTGATTTCTTGTTGCTCACTCTGTTAGCCCACAAAGCATTGAAAAGATTTCGATGCCAATTCTTTTTGTTTGCCTCCAACATCTTCTTAATAATATTCACCAAGGATTTATTTGAAGACTTAGGTAGTCCAATGCCTTGCGGATAGTAGGTCATGGAATGACCCAATGTGATGTTGAATTTGTTGCAAAACTCAACCATTCTCTTCGACTTAAACGTTGCTGCATTATTTTTAATAATCTTGTGAGAGCAACCAAAAGGAGACAAGATATTGGACTCTAAACACTAAATGATTGCCATGTCTGTAGCTTGCCTTGTTGGAATGGCTTTGATCCATTGGGTGAAGTAATCGGTAGCTGTCAAAATCCATCTGTGCTATGTTGATGATGCAGGATGAATTTCTCGTATGAAATCAAACCCCCACTGCTAAAACGGTGCATTAACCACAACTGGTTTCAAGGAAGAGGAAGTGACTTCCTTTTTCCATGAAAAACTTGACATTCGTGGCAGCTCATGAGTGTTTTATACAAATATGAAAACAAAGATGGCCAATAATACCCTTCTCTCAAAATTTTGTTAGTTTTTGTTTTCCAAAACAAGTGACCCCCACAATCTCCTCTATGAAATCCATTCATTACCTGTTGAGCTTCATTTTCCACCAAACAATTAAGAAGAACCCCTCCCGGATCTTTCCAATAGAGAGCACTATCTAAAATGCAAAATTTTGCAGACTTCAGCTTTAGTGATCTACCTTTATTTTTCGACATTCTAGGAGGAGGAGAAAGATGCTGAAGAACATATACTATATCAGAATACCAAGGTGAGTTGAGAAACATCTATGGTACCTAAATGAGTGTGCCACAATCTTTGTCATTTGACATTGCTGCAATAAGATTTATGTCCAGAGCATGGAGATTTGACTCAGCCATGTGTTTTTCCAGGCCTTGACCTTTGATTAGTTTCGTGGGCTTAATCTCAAGATCATACTCTAACATCGCTGCTATCCACTTACCTCTTCTTCCTTTTGGATCTTTTGCATGAGGACATCTTTGACAACCGCGTTGGGAACATATGCTATAGTATGTGAATGCAGAACGTAAACTCGAAAATCCTTCAATGCCTTTATGAGAGACAAAGCTTGTTTGTCAATGATGTTATAGCACAAAGCATCAACTCCGATAGTCTGATTGAAAAATGCAATGGGCTACTCCACCTGATCTTTCTTTTGCATCAATACCGCAGCCAAAGTGTTCTTAGATGCAAATGAAAATATAATAAAATCATGAGTATAATCGGGATTGATCAAAACAAGGGATGTGGTTAAAGTAAGATTTACCAAGTTGAAGGATTTCATGGAATCTTCTATCCATTTCACAGTGTTTTCCTTCTTCAACATATTAGTTAACTCATGCAAATGTTCAGCCAAATTTGGCATAAATTTGTGTAAGAAGTTCATCTTACCATTGAAGGCTTGAATCTCCTTTTTGTTGCATGGAAAGTCTATTTGCTAAATTGCCTCCACCCTAGAAGGATCAATGTGAATACCATCTTTGGAAATTAGATGACTAAGGAGATTACCTTCCTCCATGGCAAAAAGACTCTTCTTTGGATTTAAAGAAATTCCAAACTCCCTACATTTCTGGAAAACAATCCTCAGGTGGTGTAAATGCTCATCATCAGAACTAGAAAATACTGTCAAGTCATCTAAGTAAACCACTAATAAAAAATCCTTCTCGTTAGCGAAATCTATATCCATGGCCCATTGAAAAGTGGCCCTGACATTCTTGAGCCCAAATGGAACCTTGGCATACTGAAAAGTCCCCCATGATCTTATGAAGGAAGTTTTGTCTTGGCTTTTTTCATGCACCAAAATCTGATTGTACCTTGAATAGCCATCTAGTAGTGACATTCGTGATGCTCCAACTACTCGCTGTAGAATATGTTCCATCTTAGGAAGAGGATAATTGTCCTTCAAGGATACTTTATTTAGGTTCTGGAAATCAATGCAAAACCTTATCTCTTCAGTCTTTTTTCATACCGGGACCAAATTTGAAACCCAATCAGAGAATCTAATTGGAACAATGATACCAGTTTTAAACAATTTATTTACCTCTTTCTCGATGGATGGCAACAGATTTACGTTGATCCTCCTCAACTTTTGTCTAAAGGGTTTTTGATCCGGCTTGATAGGAATCATATGTTGAATGATTTTCTTGTCATATACTTTCAAATCTGAGTAATCCCATGGGAAAACATTAGAAAATTTAGAAAGCAACTTAACATAATTCGCCTTTGATTTAGGAAATAATGTTTTTGATAGCTTAACAAGCTTGGGCTGGTCTGCTGTTCCAATGTTTACATCTTCAACTCCTTTGTCAATAGGAACCAAGGTTGGTTTTCTCGTCACATAATATTGATCAAATAACTCCTATAAAGGTATAAGACCTCTAGGAATAAAATTATCCTTCAGCCGTAAAACATCCATCTAATTTACCTCAATGTCTTGTTCATCAGAATCACTAACATCATCAATGAAAGCATTCTTAAACTTTCCTTCATTCTACAAAAAGGAATTAATTTCATTGTCATCCCAAAAAACGTGCCAATATATCAAATTATCAGGAACAACCATGTTTGTGTTTGGCATGAATTTCAAATTTATTGCTATAATTCATTGGAATTTTTAGATTGCTCACTGTTGTAGCAAGTGAATTAGCAATGAAGTTTTGACTTCTCGGCACCGCTGTCAATATGTATTCTAGAAACATTTTCAATATATCTAGGACTACGTTCTTATAAGCTCTCATCCATGGATTCTTCACTTGATATTCTCCTTTCACTTGTTTAATCACTAGCTATGAATCACCATAAACAGAAATCATTTTCACACCCAACTTCTTCAAAATCTTTAAACCTATAATCAATGCCTCGTACTCTGCTTCATTGTTAGAGAAATAGAAAGATAATTTATAGGAATACACTCTAACACTACTTGGAACTTTTTCTCGCTGAAAAATAGGACTTTGAATCCAAATTCCAATACCTGCACCATCTTTACCCAAAGCACCATTGAGTTCCATGCTCCAAAAGTTGTCTTTGCCTTCCAAATGTTGGAATTCTGCTTTTGTTTCGATCTTACTTTTGTTGGTTTCTTCATTTTTTTATTCTTCACTGACTTTCTATTCCTGTGGAGGCTACTATGAAAGAGTTGTCATTTTTTTCCTTTTCTTGATTAAGAACTGCTCTAAAATTTTTGAAAATTTCTGGTACATCATCTACTTCTACGAGCTAAATATCTACATCATTCAATCCACTATCATTGTACAAAAAAAAGGCTCTAAATCTGTATGTACAACATTTATTGGATGATTTATGGGCTTCTCTTTACTAGTAATCATATATTTCATCTTCTTTTCCTGGTACAACTTCCTCAATTGATCGAAAACAGGGATTGTAGCATAAGAGAAGTCAAGTTGTAAAGTGCCTTTGATTTTGGCTCCCACGATCTAGACAACAACATACCAAATCGAGGTGGTACATTAGCTACTACCACGTCCATCAAGACATTCTTGGTTGAGATTTGGTCTAAGGAAACCACCAAATCTTTGATGAGACCAATGCAGCGAACTCTACCAGAATTGAATGAATACAAATCATGATATTTTTCAGGTGATATCCATGCCCACCTTTTCCATGATAGCCTTGGGCATCAAATTGTAGGAAGCTCCAGAATCAAGCATAAGATTATGAAGAATATACTCATGCAGTCCAAGACTCAAATAAAAGGGCTGAACTTTGCTATCTTCTAGCTGACCTTCTATGGCTGGACCAAAAATAAGTTTAGGATGATCATCCTCAACACTTACCATGTCAGACAAAGGAGCAATTTGCAGTATTCTAGACACATGATTTTTGTAATTTCTATTCTTAACAAGCTCAGTCAAAGGAATGGACACTTTCAATTTAGCAATTTCACTTTCTAAATTAAAAGATGAGACTTTTTCTACCTCTTTGACACTGATGTTCCTCTTATCTGTTTGGCCCTTTGTTGCACTATCCTTTTTCTGGTTGTCTTTCTCTTTTGTAGCTATACTTGTTGATGGCTAATTTACCTTGCTAGGATTCTGATCAACAAGCTCATTTCCCTTCTTCTAATTTTTTGAGGGATCATTCTTTGACTGAACATCCTTCCTCTTCTGAATAGGACTGACAAGTACATCTCTGCTCCTCAAGGGATATTGTCTCTACTATGTGCTCAAAGCATTCATGTAACCATGCTGATAATCATTAGATTTGGCCTCCAAAACAACATCATTTGCTAAGAAGTAGTCCTCATCCTTTAGAATGTCAGAACTTTCTGCAACTCCTCATCTTCGGTCAAAAATATAGGCATACCATCCATAGTGAAGAAGTGATTTGTTTCAATTACCAGATCTTCCTCCTCTACTTCTTCAACTCCTTGAACATAATTTTGTTGTAAGGGAGTTTTGGTCTGCTGTTGTTGTTGCACTAGTTGTTCTAGTGCTTTTTGCTCTCTTTTCTTGATTCAAAATTGGGGTTGTTGTTTCCCTCTAAAGTTTGGATTCTGGATCTGTGTTTGAGGGCTATCTGTGATGGAAAACTGGTCAACCATCCTTTCCATTGTTCAAATCAATGTGTCCATTTTCACATCTAAAGAAGATGCTTCTTCCTTCACGGTCACTCTTTTCTCTAATCTCATTCTTTCTCTTTTGGTTAGCAAGTTCACTTCTACACTCACAACATTCTTTTGCATGTCTTCTAGAGTTGTAGGATCACATCCATGCAACTAATATGCCATATCGTCATCAAATCCATCTGGAAAAGTAAGCAAATCCAATCCCTATGGTGGTTTGATACTTGTAGGGATAACATTGTACACTGCATTAAATCTCACAAAATAGTATTTCACACTCTCTCCAACATTTCTTTTGATGTTCTCATATCCGTACAAAATCTAAAGGGGATTCTTCTTCACCTCCCACTGATCAAGAAACTACCTCTAGAGAACGGGTAGAATAGTGATAGAAGTTGTTGGTATGGCTCTGAACCATTTCCGAACATCTCCTCCAAAACTTTGTACAAATAGCCTTATCATCATATCTTCAATTTCAACTTCATGGAGGTCATAGAAATCATTCATCTTGTCTATGCGTTGTTGAGCTGTAATTGTTTGGGTGCCATCGAGGAAAGGTATTTTGGTTTGATAATCAAGGGGAATGGCACCATGATTCTGAGGAAAAACAAGGGGTGCATATCGAGCAACCATAACTGGAGGTGGAAAAAGTGGTGGATTTAAGACAAGGATTGGGATATTCTGTATACTCAAATGCAAATTAACAATATCTTGAGTGGTGTGAACAATCTTTGAAGAAGAAAGCAGAGGATGAGAGATAGTTTGAGTAGTAGTATATGCAAAGGAAGTGTTTCAAAAATCAACAGATGGCCTATGAGTCTTATTTTTCACCCCAAGTGTTTAAGTTTGAAGAGAGGTTCTACAAATGATCAAGAGTATGAATAAGCTGTGACCTTGATTTATTGTGTGAAAATAAGTCTTCAATGGGGTTGTAAAGAGATATAGAGGAAAAAAAAACTATCTAATCAATCCAACTTAAATATTTACTACAAAATAAACTTTGCTCAAAATTAATGTCAAACTCAATGTCTTGCAAAGTGTCTAACCTTCCTGAGAGTGAATTAACTCAAGGAATGAAAACCTCACTTGATTGTCCTCCAGCTAAACTAGATTTCTTTGTAGCTTTCTTAGATTTTTGCCCAATTTTATGAGGATAACTGACAATGGTTGGAGGATTTAGATCTGGATTGGATTTGGTGTACTTTCCGGAACCTGTATGTCTAATTTTGAAATTTAATATATTGCTTTACAACTTTCCAATTCAGCCTATTAAATTCTAGAACTCATCATCCACAAGCTTAAGACTTCAAATGAAACGTCTTACTAGGGTGATTTAACTTTTTATATTTTGTTTCCCAGTATGATCACCACTATTTTATCACCTGGATTGAACCTTAGGCTGAAGGAAGGCAATGCTAGGGTAACCACAAACCACGCTTAGCCAAGTAGCTAGCCCTACTAGGTCAGGAGAGGGCTCTCTCCATAAGGATCTCAACCGAGATGACTAGATCAAGAAATGATATTAGGCTAGGTATAGTAGCACAAGATTTGATTTTGATTTTTAAAGGTATTGCTGGATCAGGAGGAGCCAAACGGTTATGGCAAGGAAATTATGTCAAAATTGCAGGGTGTTCAATAAGGCAAGGTAGGCACAAGGTTTAACACTCTACGGTCTTGATGGGTGAGGTGATTCAAGGCAGGTGAGAAGCTAGAAAGAGCATGTGAGAAACATGGATCCTTCCTAAACAGAAGAAAACATAAATTGTGAATATTTTCCCAAAGCAGAGCATAAATATTATGGAGTCTGCATATCAACTTGAAAACATCCACTTAAAACCAATGAAATGATTGATGAAGTACAATTTTTTTTTTTTTAACATATGATCACAATAGAGAAAACTAAATTGAACATCATACCACATGTATCCCAAGGAAACAACTGCAATCTTTCATTAATCTCCTGCTAAATTGATAGAAAATGATGTTTACTCAAAGCATAAGCATCCCACTGAGTCCAACCTATAAAATGTATGAGAAAATACATAATATAGGCCAACAACCAACTCATCCTAGGCATCAAGGGTCAAATCCATGAGTGGAGGAGTAGTTGCAAGAAAGGTTGAACTGATAGCTGGAGTGTAGGGTGGTCAAAGTGACTCATCCCTCACTCTAGCAAATTGATTCATTACATGCCACATAGGCCATCTAATTGATGTATCTACCCTAGGTAAAGGTAAAAACATGATAATTAAATCCTATAGATCAATTACATAGTTAAAACTTGAATATCCCATAGATAAAAGTCAACCTGGAGTGAAACAGTGAAAATTATGGAAAACTGTCAAACGCACAGTGACCCTGGTAAACGCTCAGCGACCCTGGTCAAATGCGCAACATCCTCTTCAAGATGACTTTTGGCTGCCTTCTCGATGTCCAAATCTAACCTAGGATATCTCATTGGAAAGATTATATTGTCTAGTTTCCAAAACTTCCCTTGGTTTTGAAAATGGGTTTCATTTAACCCTCCAAAATTTCAATCTCCCAAAACTTCTCAAATGCGCAGCAACCAAGCTAGAAAAGAGGCAAAAAGGTGATTTTTTGGTAGTTTTTGACCCTTTTGGCTAACCGGTTTTGCTCCAAATTCTTAGAAAACGTACCGGGTGCATCTTCTTATCATTCTAAATCCAAAAATTTTAACCATTTGTTCATTGGATGCCCCAAACAAAAGCACAGTGCCCTAGGTGTTGCACGTTTGACCACGCTAACTATGCCAAAATTTCTTCAAAA
>APFE031109491.1:0-12338 GCA_000404065.3 Pinus taeda | reverse complement strand
GATAGAGACATATTGCAGCAGGTGGTTTTCACCCACATTGGGTTTCCACCTTATATTTGGTGTTCTTTGGTGTGACTATCTGTTTTTCTTGTTCATGCGCATTATTTTATGGTACTGACATACACATTAATGATCAATATCTGAAGATTAAATTGAAGTACAAATCAGGAAGATATATTGAAAAGAATTTAATAATACTGATTCACCCCCCCTCTCAGTATTATTTCCAACAATTGGTATCAGAGAAGGTCCTTCTGAAGAAGCTTGATCGCTTGAAGGAAGATCCTTCATCATGAGCAACTACGAGAGGGAAGCATCAATCAAGCCACTGGCTTTTGATGGAACAAACTTCATATATTGGAAGGTAAGAGTTACTGCCTATCTTCAATCTCTGGGTACAGAAGTCTGGGATATCATAGATATAGGGTATACTTTTCCAGCCTCAACTCCCATAGATCCGGTTGAGAAGAAGAAATATGAAACAAATGCAAAGGCAGTCAATACTCTATTGGGATGTTTATCACAGTCAGAATTTGTCAAAGTCATGTAGTATAAATCCGCAAAGGAAATATGGGACAATATTGTTCTGAGCTATGAAGCAGATGATCAGGTAAAATGAGCGAAACTTCAAACCCTCAAAATACTGTATGAAAATCTCAGAATGTACAATGATGAAAGTGTGGCTAACTATTTTCTTCATGTAGATGAAATTGTTAATTGTATGAAAAATTTGGGTGAAGAAGTAAAAGAGGCTATTGTGGTTGAAAAACTTCTAAGATCTTTGTCCCCTAGATTTGAATCTAGAGTTTCTGCAATAGAAGAAAAGGAGAATCTTCAAAACCTTAAAATGTCATATCTACATGGAATTCTAACTGCTTATGAAATGAGGAAAGGAGGACCATCAGATAGGAGAGAAGCTGCCATCAAAGCTTCTAGCAAAGGAGACTACTATGAGTCAGGACACATATCAGAAGAAGAAGAAGAATCAAATTTTGTCAAAAATCTTCAACGGCGTGCTGGATGATTCCGAGGTAAGTTACCATTCAAATGCTTTGCTTGTGGAAGAGTAGGTCACTATGCTACCAAATTTCCTGACAAGGATAAGATTGACAAAGGGAAGGAACCTGTTAGATGGAACAAGAAACAAAATGTAAATAAGAAAAGCGATTACACTCATGAAGATAGTGATGGACTATCAAATATCGATGAAGATGAACGAGGTAATCACTATAAACTTTTAATGGCCTTTGAAGATGATTATTACCTGGATACTATATATGTGGATGGCTTTTATGAAGAGATTTCTAGACTCAAAACATGTTTAGAAGAAAAGAATATGATCATTGATACTCTGCAAATTCAACTTGATGAAAAAGAAAAATTTCTTGAGAAGTTAGAATGCGAAATTGTTGGCCTTAGAAAAGAAATTGAGAAACAAAGGCCCTTAATCTTAAATTTGTTAAAGGATCTGAAACTCTAGATGAGATTATCAATGTACAATGTTCCCCTCTAATCAAGATAGGTCTGGGGTATAATGGAGAAGAATCTCAAGCTTCCACCTCCAAAAGTTATCTTGATGCAGCAAGAAGGAGTGAGCAAAGGCCTAATAGAAATCATCAGGTAAATCAGGGACAGTCTTCCTCAAGGACGAACAAAGACTATCAAGAAAATCGGGGGCATGCTACTTTAAGGGCAAACAAAAGCTACAACCAGCCACAGGTAAAATTTTCCCAATTTTCTTCAAGAATGGATGGTAGTAGAAACTACAATCAGTTGGATGATAGTTGAAGAAATTTCTTCAATGGCCAATGTTTCTCTTGCCATAACTTTGGTCACAAAGCAGCTCAATGTGTTGCCTATAAGACAACCATGACTAGAGAAGCTCAAAAACAAAGAAGTATGCCTACAATCACGAAGAGGACCTATAACAAATTCTCTGCCCTTGAAAGTGAAATTGAATGTTCTATTTGTAATAATTTTGGTCATGAGGATTTTGAATGTAGGAGCGGGTTTTGGAAGACAACTCAGAAGGAACAAACCTCAAGTGCCAAAACATGGAGAATGAAGGAACTGCAACCAGAAAGATGTGGGATAGCTTTATATGCGGAAGGACATGAAAATCAATGGTACATCGACAGCGGATGTTCAAAGCATATGACAGGTGATAAAGACAAACTTGAATCATATACTGCTTTAGAAAAGGGAAAGAAAGTTTCTTTTGGAAATGATGCTCTGGCAGCCATAAAAGGAAAAGGCATTGCTCAGTTGAAAGAGGATGTCAAAGCTGGAAATGTTTATATGTTGATGGCTTGAAACATAATCTATTGAGTGTCAGTCAGATGTGCGATAATGGAACCGAGGGTGATATTTCGATCAGATGGGTGTAGTGTTCGTGATCTTGATACAGGAGAAACAGTTATCAAAGGCAAAAGAACTCCAAATAATCTATACATATTTGAAGAAGGAGAACAACAATGTTACTTGAGCAAGAATGATGAACATTGGTTATGGAACCAGAGGTTGGGCATCTAAGCTTTTCACAAATAAGGAAAGCATGCAAGTATCAGGCAGTTCGTGGTCTTCCAGACATCAAAATTCCAGACAACACCATATGCAAATCATGTCAGTTTGGGAAGCAAACCAGAACTAACTTCCCTAAGAAGGAAGGATCAGCCAGCAGGCCTCTTGAGCTAGTTCATACAGATGTATGTGGTCCACTAAGGAAAAGGTCACCTCGAGCAGAAGAATATCTTATATTATTCATCGATGCCTTCTCCAGGATGGTTTGATTAGTACTTATGAAGCACAAGGACGAAGCATTCGAAAAATTCCAATCCTTCAAAGCCTTGGTTGAAAATGAATCAGATTACAAAATTAAGTGCCTCAGGTCTGACAGAGGTGGGGAGTTTACCTCAAATGAATTTTTCGATTTCTGTGAAGGGCATGGAATAAGAAGGGAATTCTCTACATCTAGGACTCCTCGGCAAAATGGAGTGGCAGAAAGGATGAACAGAACAATCCAACAAATGGCCCGTGCTATGCTTGATGAGTCTGGAACTCCCGCAACCTTCTGGGGTGAAGCTACATATGCTGTGGTTGTTATTCTCAACAAAACAAATGTCTGCGTAAACAGCGCTCAAACTCCGCATGAGCTCTGGTATGGTGAGACTCCTTCAGTAAAACATTTCAAAATTTTTGGGAGCAAATGCTATATCAAGAATACTGATGAACATCTTGGCAAACTTGAACCTAGAGCAGATGAAGGCATTCTACTTGGATATTCCCCCTACAGCAAATCATATAAGTGTTATAACAAAAGACTCGGAAGAATTGTTGACAGCATTGATGTAGTGGTTGATGAAAAAAGATACATCCCTAGACAAGTAAATCATGAAGATATCGAAGAGGATGAAGACTACCCTCAAAATCAGACTGATTGTGAAGAAGAAACCTATGAAGAAGAAACCCATGAGGAGCCAGAAGAATAGATAAGGGTAGAAGAGAAGACTCCATCTAGGTATGTTCAGAAGAATCATCCTGAATCTTAGATTTTGGGGCAGAAGGAAGCAGGTGTACAAACTAGAAGAACAATTGCAGAAGCCTCAAGATACTTGGCATTGCTCTCCTCCACTGAGCCACAAAATGTAAAAGAGGCATGCAAAGATGAATGATGGGTCAAGGCAATGGATGAAGAACTTGAGCAGATTGAAAAGAACAACACTTGGGAGTTGGTTCCTAGACCAAAAGATAAGAATGTTATAGGGACAAAATGGATCTTCAAGAACAAGTTGAATGAAAATGGGGATTTTATTAGAAACAAGGCCAAACTTGTTTGCAAAGGGTATTCTCAACAGGAAGGGATAGACTTTGAAGAAACTTTTGCTCCTGTTGTTAGACTTGAGGCCATTCGAATGTTCCTTGCTCTCTCAAGCTTTCAGAATTTCAAAGTTTTTCAAATGGACGTGAAATCTGCCTTTCTGAATGGGGACTTAGAAGAAGAAGTGTACATTGAGCAACCAGATGGTTTCATCCTTGGGAACGATCCAAATCTTGTATGCAGACTGAAAAAGGCTCTCTATGGTCTCAAACAAGCTCCAAGGGCTTGGTATTACCGATTGGATAAATATCTTCATCAACAAGGTTTTTCAAAAGGATCAGCAGATAACAATCTTTATTTAAAAATTGAAAATGACAAATTACTAATACTTTTTGTGTATGTAGATGACATTATCTTTGGAAGCAATGAAGAAGCTATGAGTCAAAGATTTGCCTTGGTGATGCAGAAAGAATTCGAAATGTCTTTTCTTGGAGAACTGACATACTTTCTTGGATTGCAAATCCAACAAAATGAAAGCGGGATTTTCTTGTCCCAAACCAAGTATCTTAAGCAGATATTGAAGAAATGTGGCATGGAAGATGCAAAACTAGTATGTACCCCCATGGTCATAGGATGCAACCTCAGTGCAAATGATGAATCAGCAGCAGTGCATCAACCAACCTGCAGGTCTATGATTGGAAGTCTACTTTATTTAACAGGTACCCGACCAGACATCATGCATGCAGTGGGAATAGTTGGAAGATTTCAGGCAAATCCAAAGGAAACTCATCTTCAGGCAGTGAAGATAATTTTCAAATATCTTCAAGGAACTCAAAACAATGGCTTATGGTATCCTAGAGATACAAATCTCACACTTCATGCTTATATAGATGCAGATTGGGCTGGAAGCGTGGATGACAGGAAGAGCACAAGTGGTGGTGCATTCTTTATGGGTTCCAGATTAGTATCTTGGTTCAGCAAGAAATAGAGTTCGATTACTTTATCTACAGCTGAAGCAGAGTATTTGGCTGCTGCATCTTGTTGCACCCAACTTCTATGGATGATGCAGACTTTGCAAGATTTTCAAATCACTTGTACACCACCTATCTCCATCTTATGTGATAATACAAGTGCAATCAACATTTCAAAGAACCCAGTGATGCATTCAAAGACCAAGCACATACCGATCAAGTATCACTTTCTCCGGGAACAAGTGTTGGAACAAAAGGTTAAATTGGAGTATGTTCCTTCTAAGGAACAAGTAGCTGATATTCTCACCAAACCACTACCTAGGGAAACTTTTAAATATCTCAGACAGAAGCTGGGAGTAGTTGATGTATCATCTTGCTGTTAAATCTTGTCTGTTTCAGAGAAAAATGGGTGTACACGTGTTGGATGAGGAGGATCCGCGTACATATGCTGGTTTGTGCAGAGAAAGTCGCGTATATGGAGGCTTGATGGATATTAGGAGGAGCAGGCTCTGGCTGAAGATATTCTGATGTGGCTCTGACAGAGACCATCCAGCACAGGTTCAGGGGGAGCAGATAATCTTCTAATAATGCATTGTTGGCATTATCTTAGAAGCTTTTGATTCTGGTTCATAGCTGTTGCTGATTTTAGGAGGAACAGAGGCAGAGGGAGAACAAAAGGAAATCTTGGTTGTTTATCTGAATGGTGTTTGACAATTGCTGCTGCTATCAGTTATTGGTGACTTTCATAAGTCATATATTTCATCTCTATGTCATGTATCTCTTTCTTATATGGTATCAAAGGTCATGTAATGGCCTATATTGGTTTCCCCACTATGCTTGGGATGAAGGTGTAATATATTTAGTCATCATATGTAAATTTATGATGTATCCCCACTTGGTTGGGTGATGGATGTATGTGTTGTGTATTTTGGTGATAGGAAGGTCTTGTATGATGCATAAGTCTTGGTTCTTCTTGAAAAACATCTTTTTGCATATCTTGTCTACAGTCAGGGGGAGCATGGTCAGCACAGTAGGACAGAGATTTCAGCATGTACTCAGGGGGAGCACAACCCTTTGCCCTTGATGAAAAAGGGGGAGAATGATATTGAGGATCTTGGTGTTGCCATCAAGTCCAAAGGGGGAGATTGTTGGCATTATGGCACAGGTTTGGAGCTATGGCACAGGTGTTGTCCTTGATGGCAACTCTCTTTGGTAACAGATTTCAGTTCAGGCACTCAGAAAGAAGAAAAAGACATATACGCAGGTTCATCTAGACAAAGACACGTATACATGCGGGTTATACATTGAAAAAGCGCGTATATGTTGGGGATCATACTTTTGGTCCATGGTAGTTAGTCCTTGGGATTTGAACCTATGTTTTGGACCATGGTGTCTCGTCAGATGTGTTGATCCCTAGTTTGGGTTCATGGTATTGAAATGTTATGGTTTTGGACCATGGTATTGAGGAAGGCCTAAAGACTATAAAAGAGGAAGGAGATCATGTGGCAAAGGATCATCCGCATTATTATTGAATATCTGATAAAGTGTTAGAGCTGGTATATTGGTAATTGGTTTGTGATGCAGATCTGGATCTGAATGAAGGAGGAACCTTAGTGCAAAAGAAGGATAAGATCTATTCATGGGTCATAATCTTTAAGCTTGAATGATAATATCTTTATATGATTTTGATCTGCTAGATATGACACTTGCTTGATCTATAAGTCTGATAATCTGGGTTAATTAGTGATTGAATATCTGAAAGAGTGAATTATCCTTTATAGATCTGTACGCAAGTTCAGTGAAGCGAAGGCGCGTATACACGCAGGTTCAGTTAAGTTATAACGCGTATACGCAGGTTGTTTCATACTCAGAGGCGTATGCACGCATGTTTCAGGATGATAAAGTAGCGTATATGTTTTAAACTGTGATCTTGCTGCTTCTGCTCATTGTTGTTGTGTCCTGGGTTCTGTTTTGGTGTGTGGTTACTGGTACTGTGTTTTGGGTACAGCTGTCAGAGAAATATTTACTTGATTTAGATCTAATTGGTGAAAAGTGATTGGTTGATGGAGAAGTTCTTAATGGCTGATTGATGCTCATGGATCCAGTCTGAAAATTTATGAAACGTGGTCCCTAGAAGAAAGAGAAGGTTGTAGCCTTCTGTAGGCCACCACCTACGTACTAGTAGCTTGGCTAGTGCAAAAGCTAAAGGGGGTTGTAGCTCCCTTCCATGAGAAGCTGGAAAACAAGAGAGAGTTGTAGCTCTCAGCAGGTTGCAGCCTGCGTACTGGTAAAGGACTGCACCAGTACATTGTAAACAGAAGTTTCTAATTAAAGAAAAATAGAGACGAATTGCAGCAGGTGGTTTTCACCCACATTGGGTTTCCACCTTATATCTTGTGTTCTTGTGTGTGATTGTCTTTCTACTCCGTTTTACTGTCTCTGGTTACTGGTTATTTGATTCTGCATCTCAGATTAACAATCATCATCAGAAAGTTAAAGTAAATTAAAAGATTGCTTTGTATACGCGGGTTTGCTTCTGAATAGTTGTGTATATACGCGGGTTTAATTAACTGAAGTAGCGTATACAATTTGGTTTTAGAAAAGGAATATTTGACCTGATAATACTGATTCACCCCCCCTCTCAGAATTATTTCCAACAATTCCTTCTTCCGAATTCTCACCGCCCCTCAGCTTCAAGATCTCCCCAATCAATTTTCCTCCTAAGAACTTCTCACCTCAGAAAATTGATTTCCTCAATCTCTGTGTGTGTGTTTCCAAATGAACCCCAAGCCTCCATTTTATACTTTTCTTGTTGCGTCTTCAACGACCGAGATTAAGTCTCTAATTAATGGCTAAGATTAAAACATGACTTGATCCATCTTCTAGATCATTCTCACATATATTTTGATTAATACCCATTAATATTTTAACTCCCCTAAGTTTAGACTTAGGAACTCCATTAAAAATATTAATTATTTTAATAAAATACAATCTAGGTTGAATTTCACAGAATGGTTTTTTTTTCTTTAGAACTCATGTTCCTTAGCCTCTCCACCAATTTTCAAGGCTAGAGCACTTACGACGCTACCAAAAAATAACACTCCCTCCTAGCCAGGAAAGTGCTCTAGCAACAATTTCCACCTGCATGTTGCTATGTTTCTGAAGCACCTCCTTTATGCACTACTACTGCCACCAACACTATGTTGTTGTTGCTATTGTACTGCTGCCCATGACACTGCCACTTCTGCATCTGTACTACAACTCCCTCTCAAACGTTGCATATGCTATGTTGCTATCACTACCACTATTAACACTGCATCTGTACTACAACTTACTTTCTAAGAGAAGCAACTAAAAAATATCTAAAATTAGTTGAACTTAACTGTGTTCAGCATAATACAATGAATGTTGGAATCTGACTGCTTCTGATTCTGACCCTTTGAATCTTCTACGCTACTGTTGACTCCTGCACTATGCCAATTGCAATTCTGCCAACCTTACTTTGTGTTGATTAGTCTATGGTCCCAAGCAACTCCATCTGTCCTCCAAACACTCCACTGCATCATCTGACACTAAGTCCATCTCACTACTACTAAATCTTGGGCTCCTATAACAAGGAATTGATCCAAGAGGTGGACTCCTCAAGGATCCTACCCATTTGTAGCTCTTTCGAACTGTAGCTCTAAATCTCCCCACCTCCCTCCTAGAGATGCGACTGTCATCTTTGCCAAATATCAAATGACCTCCTCTCTCCTATGCACAACACTAAACCGACCTAGGCACTCCCTGCTAGAGCTTGTAGATTTTCCCCTCTCCGCTATTGTTCAGCAAGTGAATATTTAGACTCCTTAGCTGGAAGTCCTTTGAGGAGAAAATTCCCCTTCTATGTGTCTTCACTCTTTTCTAACAGATTTTTGCCCTGGCAGAAACTGTGCCCTTCAAGCACTTCGCTAAGGCTCTGCATCACTCCCTTTGCCTTTACAAACTCATGAACTAGAAATCCTACCTATCTATCGTCTCATGTTGGCTTAAGGGGGCCTGACCTAGGTTCAAAGTTGTTCATGTCAATCAAAAAAACCCTGAACTGCTGGCCCTTTTGGTAACAACCTGCATAGCGCAGCCTGTAGTCTCACCCAAAGCACTATAAGGGGATGCTAGAACCAAGTTTCTACATACAGAGATATGCGATAAGCGGTTTCTAAGTCTGCACAAAGCCAGATCTGCTTTTGCACAAATCGGTATCCTTCTAGGGCTTGTCACTATATCTAAGTCAAGATGGCTTCTAGACCTTCATGAAAGTCTATGATGAGTCTTTGCAGACCTTAACTAGATGATTTATCTATTTTCACGCAACAATAAACTATCCTAGATCCAAGTTCACGCAGATCTATTTGATTTGTTAGAAAACATAGCAGAATTAACTATTAGCTTCGCAGAACAGGATAAGTACTTAAATCATGCATTAATAAAACAAATTCAGTGACTTCGCGCATCATTCATCCATTATTTCATAAAAACATATCATTAAGCGACAAAATATAACATAAACAAATTCAATAGAAATACACAATAATTCTTTTAAAGTTGTCTTTATTGATCTTCAATGTTCAGATTACAGACTCTTCTACCCTATGCACTCAACTGCAGGGGTCTGTGCACTTAGCTGCAGACTCTATCCAGGTCTCCTGCACACTCAGCTGCATGAGCCTTCCCTTCTTTACCTAGGCACACGAAGCAGATCATTCTTTCCTTGGCACTTGCCCAAGACAACAAAACTCTCTCACTTCTCTATCAAAACTCATCTCTAAGACCCGCTATGACTCAACTATTTATAGTTTTCCTTCATACAATACCATGGTCTACGAACCATGGGAGAATCTTAAAACCAACCAAAAATAAGGGCTAAGACACTTTTGACTCCTATCTATCTACGGGCTCTACATCCACATATTCTGGAGACTTTACATTCTTTTTACAAAAACTTTTACAAAATTGGGTTAAATTAACCCAATAACTAACTCTAGGGACCTTATCCCAACAAGCCCCCAACACAAAGATCGTGACTTGCACTGGAGTCACTGAGCTGGTGTCGCGATCTTGTTACGAAGACCATGGTCCTCTACGTTTGTTATAGTCCCTTAGCTTCTCTTGAAGTGACAGAGTAAGTTGACAAGCTTCCTCTAGCCACGACTACAATCTAGCCTTCAACAAGGCCTCTTTCCTCTGCAAGTCTTCCACCTGTGTTAGAAACTGCTTGTCCTCCTGTAACTTCGTTAAGCGTTGTGTTGGCGCCAAAGTGCGCGCAGTCGCTCAGACCTCATCATATTGCCGATGCATCTCTCGGACATCTGTGTTCAGCTTCTGCAGGTTTGGGTCCTTTTGTAGATTCATCCATAATTCCATCACTGCATCAAACATCGAGGAACAATCATTGACTGCAGTATCTAATGTATTCATTCCCTCCTTGATTGATGCTTCACGTTGCTCTTGCAGTTTGTGAGGAACTCCTAGCATAGATATTTGGCCCAAATATATTGCATGCCCTTCGCGCATTGTGTTGCAAGTGACACTACTGGCGTCGGAATTTCGTCCGCTCGACACTTCCTTGTGATATTGCCCGCGAGAATCTGGGCAGCGAACTGTATGACCTGGTGTTGAATAGAAAGGATGGAGTATCCATGTGACTTTTTCACAAGACCATATTCTTTCTTCATTTTGTCAGCTAATTCTTTCTCCCTGGTTTTATCTCCAAAATCCTTGGCAGGGTTCACACCTTTGTGAGGAAACTTCGTTATCCTGTGGATCAACATGTATGTTATTGGAATGGGCTGCCCAGGCCACAGACACCCATTGTGCACCAGCATGAGGAGCTAGCGCACACACATCGTGTTGATAGCTGAGCAATGATAGTGCGGCACTAAGAGCATGTTTAACAGCCCCGCCTGCTTAACGTCGCGGACCCACTTCATGGGCTCTAACTGCGTAACCCCTATTTCGTCATAATATATCTTTGTCATATATTTATGGGTATCTAAATGCGGGAACGTTTCATGGTCCGCAAGGTCCCAGTCTTCCATTTTCAATACCTGAATTTGCGCTAACCTAGGATCTTCAAAATCGACCTGCTCAAGCAGCAGGGGAGCCGACACCGCAAACTTTCTGGAACCTAGGTCCTTAGTCACTTTGGTTCTCCCTCTCCATGGAGGGATATACTCAGGAAGCCTTGAGATAGGCTTGATCTCTTCGGCATCGAATTCTTCGACACCTTGGTACCCCTCCTCTTTTAAATCCACCACTTTTTCCAACTGTTTGTCTTATTTCTCCTTCTGCCGCACCTCCAGATTCTTCCTCAGCGACATTCTCACCAGCATCGACTTCTTCTGCTTCTCCTTTGCACTGGTTGCTTTTCTTCTGCGGCTGGTTGTTTCTCTCTCGCGGTAGATTGTTGTGGCCTTGTTGACCTGTAGTAGGCACAGGGGTTGAAGTTTCCATACTCGAAATCTCAAGGCTTGGCGTGTCAGACACAATAGCTTCAGAACTCATGACTTCAGTGGGGTTGGTAGCAGTCATTTGCTAAAGAATAACCTTATGATTCCATGCAGGTAAGGCATCAAATGCTGGGCTTGCCACAAAATCCTCCCAGAACTGAAGACTCATAAACTTCAGACAAAAAATCACCTAGACAAGTCTCAGAATGCAAAGTTTTCTTCGTTGGTCCAACATGTAAGATTTATAGGGAGTTTTGAATTTAAATCCGACCATTCCCCCCAAAATATGATAATAAATGCCCCTTTGGCGGCAGATCTTCAAATATTTGCACTATAAATAACACCTACCCGCTCCTCTTAACTGATTTGTGGCCATCAAAACATGAATAGTAACTTCAACAACTACATTTGGACCCACCTGCAAGGCATCATCCTCCATGGCACAACTCATCCATCACAGCTTCACTTGTCGCACCCCTGTCATCCATCGTGGAGCTTCCTTATCAATTTTTTCATTTTGTTGGGTTGTGTAGTTTATAGTCCCGCAATCTCTTACAACTATTTGGATTAATGAGACTGTCCTACTGCCATATAGTCATCGCGCAGGGGCAACATCCCCTGTGTACAACTTCATCCTACTTCCATTCACTTAGCTAAGAAATGGTTCCCCATTTAGCTTTGTGAGTTGAATTGCGCCACCATACATGATATCCTTAATAACATACGACCCCAACCAGTGCATTTGAAATTTTCCTGAAACTTTGTGAACTTGTTTTCATATAACAACACCAAATCATCCACCTTGAACTTTTGCAGCTTAATATGTTGATCATGCCATGCCTTCTCGCGTTCCTTTTGTACTTGGTGATGAAATCTTGCAAGGAAGCGGTCTTCTTCTAATTCCATGATCTGTGCGAGCCGTTCTTCCAAGGTCTTGTAGTTCGCCATCTCATTCAACGCTGCAATCCTTAAACTAGACACAATATACTCCATCGGCATGACTGATTCAATTCCAAAGAACAACCTGAATGGCGTTTATCCTGTTAACTTCTTGCAGGTCAT
>APFE031109490.1:0-15693 GCA_000404065.3 Pinus taeda | reverse complement strand
GTGAAGGTTCCATCACTGGGTAAGTCTATGTACTATGTATCATTTATAGATGACTTCTCAAGGAATACATGGATATATTTCCTTAAGAATAAATCTGAAGTCTTTTACAGGTTTAAAGAATTTAAGGCTCTGGTGGAAAACCAAACAAAGAAGAAGATAAAGGTGTTGAGGACAGATAACAGTGGAGAGTTTTGCAGTAAGGAATTTGAAGAATTCTGTAATAAGTGTGGTATAGCACGGCAAAAGACTACTCCATATACACCTTAGAAAAATGGAGTTGTAGAAAGAATGAATAAAACATTGACGGAAAGGGCAAGAAGCTGCTCAGTGGTGCTGGGTTAGGATAGGAATTCTAGGCGGAGGCGGTGGATACTGCATGCTACCTGATCAATAGGTCACCTTCATCAATGTTGGAGAATAAGACTCCACAAGAGGTATGGACTAGTAACAAACCCTCTCTTTCACATCTAAGGGTATTTGGATGTGATGCATATGTGCATGTTCCAAAGGAGAAATGAACCAAGTTAGATAGTAAAACTGAAAAGTGCATCTTTATTAGGTATAAGGATGGTTTAAAGGGTTATAAGATTTGGAACCCAGTCACAAGGAAGGTTGTGTATAGCCGAGATGTGGTGTTCAGAGAGGTGAAAAATGTTATTAAACATGAATTCCAACGAAAGGAAGCTGAGAAGATAGAGTTTGAGCTAAAGGAGGAAGAATCAAACTCTATAGCAGAGGAGGAATCAAAAGATGAAGAGCCACAAAATTCGGCTGTGAGAAGATCAGATCGAGAAAGAAGGCAGCCTAAAAGGTATAGTCCATCTTCTTTCTGTTCAAATTTTGCTTTATCTATTACTGACGATGAACCCAAAACTGTGAAGGAAGCAGTAGATTCAGAGGATGGAAAACTCTGGAAAGAGGCCATGGTTGATGAAATGGCATCTTTGCACAAAAATGAGGCTTGGGATCTGGTGGAGTTGTTGGTTGGAAGGAGACCCATTGGCAACAAATGGGTGTTCAAAAAGAAGATAAATGTAGAAGAAGGAAAGGTGGAGAAATACAAAGCTCAGTTGGTAGCAAAAGGTTATTCCCAGGTGACGGGAATTGATTTTGGTGATATTTTTTCTCCTGTTGCCAAGGTAACTTCTATTAGATTACTTTTATCTGTTGCTGCTGCTTTTGATTTTTGAGGTAGAACAGATGGATGTGAAGATAGCATTTCTTCACGGGGATCTGGAAGAGGAAATCTACATGAAGCAACCTAAAGACTTTGCAGCCAAGGGTAAGAAAGAACTAGTATGCAAGTTAAAGAAGTCTCTGTATGGGTTAAAACAGTCACCAAGGATGTGGTATCAGAAATTTGATACATACATTTATACGGGGACTTGGCTTCACCAGAAGCAAAGAAGATCATTGTGTGTATTTTAAATTAATTGGTGATCGTGTCATTTATCTGGTCTTGTATGTGGATGATATGTTGTTGGTTGGAAATGACAAAGAATTATCCAGGATTTGAAGACCCAATTGTCCTCCAAATTCGACATGAAAGATCTCGGTGCTGCAAACTATATTTTGGGCATGGAAATTAAAAGAGATCGGGCAAAGAGGAAGCTCTGGTTAAACCAGAGGAAGTATGTCGAGACAATATTGCAGAGGTTTAATATGCAGGATAGTAAACTGGTGAAGGTTCCTATTCTTGTAGGTGTGAGGTTATCTGTTGAACAGTGTCCCAAGACACAAGAAGAGGAAGAGGACATGTCCCGTGTTCCATATGCAAGTGCAGTCGGTAGCTTGATGTATGCAATGGTCTGTACTTGACCAGACATTGCACATGCAGTGGGAGTATTGAGCAGGTTTATGTCAAAACCAGGGAAGGAGCACTGAACAGCAGTGAAGCGGGTTTTCAGGTATTTGCGTGGCACTAGTGATTATGGTTTGTGCTACCAAGGAAGACCAGGATTGGACAGAGTGTTGGATATCTGTGGCTTTGTGATGCAGACTGGGCTGGAGATCTGGATCAGAGAAGATCTACAAGTGGGTATGTGTTTAACCTATTTGGAGGTGCAGTCAGTTGGATGAGTAAGAAACAATCTGTAGTGGCACTATCAACTACATAGGCAAAATACATGGCAGCCACTCATGCAAGCAAGGAAGCAGTTTGGTTGCAGAGATTGTGTTCAAGTATGGGGTTAATACAGGGATATATAAAGATAGATTGTGATCGCCAAAGTGCAATTTTCTTGGCAAAGAACCCTACATATCATTCAAAGACAAGGCACATTGATGTTCAGTATCACTTTGTGAGGGATATGATAGAAGACAAAAAGGTGTTGTTGGTAAAGGTGGACACTTTGAAGAACACTGCAGATGCATTGAAAAAGTCTGTGAGCTCTGAGAAGTTCTCTTGGTGTAGAGAAACAAACTGGCGTTGCAGGGCTGGATAAATGACTAAGCTCTCTTATGCCCCCCTGTGGAAAGAAAACAACAAGTGGGAGAATGTTGGGTTGTGTTATATTCTTTCCACGACTAGCCCACGTAGTTAACCGAGGGGGTAGAAGGGGGGTGGAGCCCTCCTTTGTTGTGCCAATTGCGTAGCGGGGGGAGTCACAGGGGTTTGACGGGTGCAAGTAACCCCACTCTATGGGGCTTGGGGTAGCGCCTCGAAATTTTTTGTTTTTGGACCCTATATTAGGTTGTGCAGACCTACCTATGGTTTTGTGCATGATTTTTCGCACATGTTTTTGGACATGATGGTTTTCGGTCCATGGTTGGATGCTTCAGCATGTATAAATATGTATTGTAACATTGAAAGGAACATAGTGAAAAATCAAGCTGGTAGTCTTGGTTTTGGGATCCAGGGGAAAATATTTGTGTATATGTGTTTTATGTGTTATGCTCTCGCATTGTTTATTTTTTGTGTTTTAGAATTCGTATGCAGGTAATTTCTATACGGGGTTAAAACCTACAATAGTAAATGTTGAAATGAACAAGGAAGCATATGAATCTGACGGGGGCATATTGGTGGAATAAGCGGGTGGCCATCAATATCCACCCAGATCAAATTCGGGTTAATTGAAGGGTGCAGATTCATGAATTCATAGGATTAGGAGAGAAATGTCTTCACTCCATTCATAGCAAAAAGAAAAAGGCATTAATATACAAGGTGGACCTTTTGAAAGCCTTTGGCAAGGTGAGTTGGCTTTATATCAGGATTTTGTTGCTACACTTGGTTTTTCATTATAAATTTGTTGAATGGATATATATAGTTGTATTAGCTCAACATTAAAGTTTCTCCTCATAAATAGATCAACATTGATTTTTTCTGCTCTAGAAATGTGTTTAAGGAAAGGATGCTCTCTTTCCCCCTTTCCTTTTCTAATGGTAGAGAAAGCATTGAGAAAAGAAATTGATGACACATAAAGAAGAAACTCTCTATTTGGGATAAAGGCTTCTCCATCTTGCTATATTTCCCACCTACTATTTGTTGATGGCATACTTACCTTTCTTAAAAAAAAACCTTGAGAATTATATTATCATAATTACCATCTTGGGCCTTTTCTCATATGCTACTAGAATGGAAATTAATCCTGTAAAATCTTCTCTATACCAAAATGACCTATATGCAACTAGTAAGGAAAGAGTTTTTAGGATCTTAGGGAATCAACCAGATACCTTGGATCATCTATTTAAATATATAAGGTTCCTTTTAAAACAAAATAATTATAAAAGCATTGATTGGTCCTAGCTATTGGCTAAAATAGAAAAAAGGATCAAAAGTTGGTCTAATCAATGGAAATATCAAGCATGAAGGTTGGTATTATGTAGAGTAGTGCTTGAGGCAATTATAGTTTATTTGGATTCTCTCTCTTGGATTCCAGTTGGAATCATACATAAATAAAACAAATTTCCCTCAGGTTCCTTTGGGCGGGGAAATTGGAAAGTGAACCCTTTTCTTTGACTTTTTGGTCCTCTATTGTAATACCAAAAGCTTTTGGAGGTTGGGGATTGAAGAATCTAGTTTCATTCTCAAAAGCATTGGAATTTTTTTTTGTGTGGAAGCTTATTCAAGGAAATGGTATATGGGCTTAGGTTTTGTACGAAAAATACATATCTCCAACCATTATTATTGACTGGATCATATCTTTGATTAAACTTGGTCATTCAAGATTTTTATATGGAAGGCCATGATCAAACCTTTCCAAAGTATTGGTTTAGGTCTTGAATGGAATGTTAGGAATGGGGAAATGATTACCATTGGCAAAGATCTATGGATCAACATCCAAAGGATCCATATACTTCCATATCCTTTAATATTGATGAGTGCCCAAATTGGCACATTTTCAACATCACATGTAACCTTTTTGATGCCATTCTTTCACTTTCCATCCCTTTCTTATACATTTTTTTATCCATTATCACCCAATTCTAGTGTAGGAATGAATAATCTCTTTTCAAAACTTTCACACTTATTCTTATGTTTTATGTTGTGAAATTATCATATTTCTTGCTAACATTGTTAGATTGGGGCAAAATTAAATGGCTGCAAGTCTTTCGCGTTTCTACAACACCAGTTGCAGCCCCACAACAAGGGGTGTTAGCTAACACATAGGTGTTGCAGCTCCTTGGATCAAGACAAATAAGTCTTGCAAGTCTCCTCCATGCCATTACTACAACTAGTCTGGGTTGTTGCAACTCTAGCACACTCACTAAAGGGAATGTTGGAACTCACCTATGACCAATGAAGCTATTGCAACTCACAAATTCCTTTACTTTTCATTGCTACAACTCGCATTGTCGCAATTCCTGTTGCTACAACTCCGACATACTACACTAGCTTATCGATCACTGCTCTAGTTATATTTCCAACCCAAGTATTTCACGATAAAAGGCTATTAAGGAAAGTGGGTGACCAATTAAGAAGGACAACTTGTGAATTACCACTTATTTGAATGCCACTAGTCTTATTCAAATTATGGGGGTGTTTTCAAGAGCCTACTTGAGTCTTTTCATGTGATAGTGTTTTTTTTTTGTTTTTGCAATGATTTTGACATTTTCCATTAGGACATGGTGTTTGGTCTTCATTGAGTGTTATGCAAGTGTTGAGGTGTGCAATCATTCATTTTTTATGTTTACCTAATGTTGATTTAATCTTTTTTGTAAAGATCGTTCAGTTTCTCCAATATAGCATTTCCATGGGAGCAATCTATTTTATAAACTTCTTTGAGTTGGTTTTGATTGATACTATCTTTGTTAGACATCATTTTTTGTTTAATAGTTCAACATATTTGGATGAGGTATTCTTTCTTTCTTTCTTTATTTTTAGAGTCAATGCTTTTAGATTCTAAAGCGATAGAGGATGTGAATGTATAAGTATTGGACCTAGATCATATCGGTGGTAAAAAAAACCAGTATTTCCTTGCAATTGACCTGTACTAAAGGATGAAGTTGTTGAATAAATTACTTCTGAAGTGTAATGATGTTAAAAACATAATTCTACCGGAATTAAACAATTTGATGCTTTAGTACAAAGACTTGGTACTTCATAATGTTACCACTAAATTTTTGTATGTTCTTCTAGGAGAAACTACGGTAAAAAGGACAGAAAATGAAATCTAAAGGGACTGTTGCAGTGAAAGGATTTTTCATTTAGACTTTGCTTGTTGTGTCTTACAAAGCATGCACAAAATAAAAGTTCCTCCTTGAAAGTAGGTAGATGATTATATGCATTTAACTTTGGTTCGTATAAGCCTCATAAAATGTTTTCCCTTGCAATTAAAAGAACACATGGACCCATTGATTAGTTTTTGGGGAAAAAAATTAATAGAAATGTGATGTTTGTCTGTGTGTGATTTCTGACTGATGGAATTCGAATTATCGCTTCACAATTAAGCTTCAAATTTCCTTTTTCATCTTCCAATCCTTTCAAATATTTATCAAGCCTTCTCAAATGTGCAAACTGATCGCTTGCAAGATTGATTGCCTTCAACACACTTGAGTGTGAAGTTGCTTAAAAATTTGTTGGCATTCCCATGATGATACACAGATCTATTTATTTGTAGAAACATAGGAGGATGAACTCATTAAAAGTTGGTAGAATAAATTTTACACAAAAGAAAACCACACCATGAATCCTCCATTATAAGTTATTTTACAAGTGGATCGATTCAAGAAACGCGTTTCATCAAAACTGCACAGAGACTATTTTTACAAGGAGCATGAAGATAGTGGAAGATGTCAAAAGTGAAACTCTTTGTGTCTCTTTCTTAATAAGAGAATAAACATCTCTGTAAGGACTTGTTCAACTAACAAGCTAAAAATTGGCATTGTCTAATGAGGCCACAATTTTTCCAGAATGAAGAAATAATTATCAGAATCCTACAATATTTTTTTCAAGAAATCTAATTTTGGGAATGTTTGAATCGTTTTTTTTTTTTTGGGTGGAAATAGATTCAGAATCATTAAGAACTCTTGGGCACCCAAAATCCTAATGCTTGGTAACTGTAACCTAGATTTCCAAAAAAATCTGTCATTTTTTCTTAAAATCACTTCGAAATATCCATTGTTTTCTGAACAAAAATATACCCTCATTAAAATACAACCTAAAAATTTATTTCTTCAACTAACTAATCAATTTACAACCAATAATTTATTCATTCAACTAACTAATCAATCACCAACATGTTATGTATTGTACCACCAACACACTCTCTAATAATGTAAGGTCCTGAAAATGAAAATAGAAAAGAAAAAAGATAGATTCATTAACCACATTAAACAAACTTTGACAACTCAAGCGGCTAGTTAGGCATTTTGAAATTAGTCTCTCCACTCTCATCCATTATTATATATTTTGTCATTTTGTTTGTGGATATAGATCTATTCTAAAGACAATAATATTAAATGGCCAAAAGTAATTACATATACAGAAGTAATTACCATATACATTGTTTCTAGGTAGGTGGTTTTATCACTAAGTTTTACATTTTTGGCTATATGATCATTCTCAATCATCATCTAGCAGTGGTATATCTGTTAGATGTTTTTGGAGGTTTATCAACATATTTTTTTTTGTTAATTTTTTTTAACTCGATTCCAATAAAAAGTCCAAAACATCGACAACACCACAATGACAATGGCAATTGTTTTCCGCATGGACCAACCCTATGTCACTGTCATTACAATGACTTGAAAGCACGCCGACGCCCACTCTTGAGAATGTTCATGCACAAAGTGTACGCTCTGCTTTGGGAAACAACAACAAATAACGGGTCTGCTATGGGCCTTTAATGCATCCTATAGCGCCCATTAACCCATACATAACCATGGATAGTATGGCATGAATTATGGTTTTCCAGGCGACTTCATCGTTCCTACTCTGTCAGGTGTCACAACTCGTAGTAGTTAATGCAGATGGTGGACAAGACTGCTTAAACTCCCTTAGTGCAGATGTAGTTAATGAAGGTACATTTACTTGTCTCGTTTCAATTTCACTCGGCACTCAAGATTTCAAACTGAGCACTCTTGCTCTAAAAGTTTGATTTTTTTTTATTGAAATGAAATTATTTGTGGGATGCAGTGACTACTGCCAAGTGTGAAATGAACATTATTTGCTACCTGACTACCTAAAGGAAGGGTTGTTGGCTCACCTCTGGCCCTCGAGCCAATTTCTAGTTTTGCTCAGTTGCTGGTTTTGTTTCAGAGTTGTTTTGTGGAAATGCTTGGTGGTAGTCCCTACATCCCACACATAATTTCATTTCAAAATTTTGTTTCAAACTTTTCGAGTGCGAGTGCTCAGTTTGAAGTCTCGAGCGCCCGAGTGACGTTGAAACCAAACAAGTGGACGTGTACCTTCATTAACTACATTTGAACTAAGGGATTATGAGCAGTCTTGTCACCATCTACATTAACTACAACAACTAGTTGGGACGCCTGCCAGAGGAGGAACGATGGAGTCGCCTAGAAAAATAGAATTCATGCCAAACCATCCATGGTTATGTATGGGTTAATGGAAGTTATGGGGTGCATTATAACCATGGGTTAATGGAAGTTATGGGGTGCATTAAAGGCCCTATAGCAGACTCGTTATTTGTTGACTTGGGAAGTTGCATTAAAAATGAAATCGAAAGGTACCGTTGCAGTGAAAGGTTTTTTCATTGACTTTGTTGGCACAAAATGACAAGTGCCATAACACTGTTTGATTTGTATAAGCATCATAAAAAGTTTGTCCTTCAAAAACGAATAGTCTAACAATGCACTAAATCCAAATAATAATTGCACATAATTTTCCGTTCTAATCTCGAGGTAGCCAAAGGGATGACTCATTTCGAAAAGTCGCCTTGTGAAGCTAGGCCGCACAAAATTACAAGTGCCATTTTCACTAAAAGAAAAAGAGAAGAATTATATGCACAAAATGACGAGGGCACACAAAATTACAAATTCCACTTTCGCAATAAGAAAAATTATGAGCCCGCACAAAACAACAAATGTCATTTTTGCGGTAAATAAAACTATGAGATTTGGGTTAATGTCACTTTTTCCAAATTTTTTTAATATATTATGATATGGATCACAGAAGCTTAAATTCAAATTGAACTGAGGGATTATATACATTGAACCCTCATTCATATAAAGCCTCATAAATATTTTGTGGCATGTACCGTCTAATCTTTTTTTTAGAGAAAAGACTAATAGAAATGTGATGTCTAAGTTACAGTTGGCAGTGGAATATTTCCTTCACATTCATGCTAACCTCAACTTTTGAATGACTATTGACCAAGGATTGTTAGTTTGACTTATCAAAATAAGTATTTCACATATGCTAGTAATTGCACCGATAGATGCAAAGAACATCGAAAGCTCAAGAAGTCAAAAACTACTAGCACTGACAGATGCAAAGAACGTAGAAAGCTCAGGAAGTCAAGAATAGAAATGCAAGGAAAAAATTGAAGTGACAGTTGTATTGAAGTGGTGTCTAATATCAAACCTTGGACCCTCTTGCTCCTGATGTGCAAGATGTAGATGAAAATTCCAAGACTATGTTGCAAGATCACGGTGTTCGCAAAACTTGCGTTGTTGTGGTACTTTCACCAATGGAAATTGTTTAGTTTTTGGTGATATGACATGATTTAATTTTCCAAATCTCATCCATTCACAACACAAATTTTATGAAACCACAAGAAATTGTCATGTTAAAAAGAAACACAATTAAAGAAACTCTAATAAGGTGCTCTAAGGATTTGTCAACAAATAACTCATGTTTTTTTATCCAGAAGCACAAAACATACCTCCCTCCCTTGATCTTCCATGTCACTCCTTCGCTTCATGATTTCTATGGTCTCCATGGACTTCAACAACCTTTCCAATAAATTATTTATCCTCTCCTATGTCTATTCAAGGAATTTCAGGTTGCTTTTCACCATTAGATATTTCTTGCACATCAAAACACTTAGGACAGTACTAATCACATTTAGCTTCTTTGCTACTCTACTTGATGCTTAAAATTTGATTACCATTGCTATCTTTTTTTTAACAACTCTGCAATTGGTTGCCTTTCTCCTGCTACGAGGTCACTATTTAAGGGAATTTAATTTTTGACCTACCAAATCCATGGCACTAGCTATATAGTTCACCATTGTTAATTACTTTTAGCAATGGTTGATATATAGATTTTGTGTTTAACTCAGATCTGAAATAATATGCTTTCCTCTTTAAGGCACTGGAGATACAATTCACCATTGTTAATACCTTTAAGTAGTGGTTGATACGAAGATTTTGTGTGTTTAACTAGGATCTAAAATAGCTTGTTAATACCTTTAAGTAGTGGTTGATACGAAGATTTTGTGTGCTTAACTAGGATCTAAAATAGCATGCTTTCCTCTTCAAGGCTATTGTCATCTTTGCTTGCCTTCTCCAAGTTGCACCTCGAAAATATTCAACGTGCCACCAAATTTCCTTCCAATATCTACCATGCATTAACCAAAGGTAGTTCCTATCAAATTGAATGTCCTCCATAGTCCAACCATATTCATGAGTGTGTTTCCAATCTGCTCTCCCTTTGAGCAAGCGATTAAATGACACAGAGGAGCTTAAATGTTGATTTAGGTTGTTGATGCGAACAATTATATGATGATTTGATCCACGACCATTAACACCATTTTGCTCATATTTATTGATAGAGAATTGATTCAACAAGTCATGACAAAGGTATATAGGATATTTGACTTTGATTGTGCTCCAACTTACCTTGTTCCAAGGTTTCTCCCTTGTTTTCAAGTGCATCAACCATAGTGTTAAAGTGTCGATATACATGATAAAATTATTTCCTGGAAATGCTTTATTGTGTTATCCTTTGCAAAATGGGAGTGCTAGGAGTGCTCAGATTTTCCTTGACTTTCCTTACTTGTCTGATAATTATCATTGAGTCACCAAAAACCATTAACTAGTGAATTCCTTTCGATATAGCTATTACTACCCCTTGCCATAAAGCCAAGTATTATGCTTGGTTATTGGTTGAGGTACCCAATCCCCATGCAAGTTTTAACATTTTTTTATCATGGGCCCAAGATTACCCTCCTACTAATGCCAACACTGTTTTTTTAGCTTATTATTATGATGTAGAATTTTCTCCATAATTAAACCACTACTATAGAACATTATTGTAAAAAGACAAAAACCCTATATTATAGTTATTTTAATCACTGAACAATACATTGAGTCTACTTTAGAGTGTAGTGTTCCTTGTCATAAGAATTTTCATCATTGAATAATACATTGAGTTTGCTTTAAAATGTGGTGTTAGTGGTGTAATGTTCTTTTACTATTGAAAATACGACGACATCGCGAACAAAATCAAGTTTACGAGAGATTTTTTGGCGTAAATCACATGATATATCATTTGTCGATGCATTTCGAACCAACCAGTGTGGTTCATCGTCAGGACAAGTTGAAGAATCAGATCCAACTTTGCATGTTAAATAGCTTTAGCAAAGCCTCCAACGGCTAACTAGACCAACGGCTAAATTTGACTAAGGACCAAGGTCATAAAAATAAGTTATTTAATAAATTAAATGGAAGTTAGTTATATTAGTTATCTTAGTTAGAGAATTGAGTAATTAATGATTACTGAATGTTTATTGATGGTACTTGAGAATCAGGTTTGGAAGGAGCAAGATAATGGTGTGAATTTATTAATAATAATAAAAAATTATTTTTTATTTAATTTTGAACTATTGTGATTTTATTTATTTAAATTTTAGTAAAATATTTAATAAATTAAATTTTTATATTTATAATTATAAAAAAATATTTATTTAGATATGTTTTTTATATATATTTTTAAGTATTTTATGTTCTTTATTATTATTATTTTAATAGTGGAAAACATATCATAATTTAATTGTCAAACAAATAGTGAGGATAGTCATTATTGACTACTATTCACTAATGTAGGTTGACTCATTGTTGTTATTTAAAGAAAACCACGCCACTTGCAATTACCCATTGGTGGTTCGTAGGGGGGAAGATTTCACTCCTGCAAGATGCCTATAAGTCTTGGGACATTAATTTGTTTCCTTAAATCCTAAAAAGACAAGCTCCTCGCCAAGCAAAAGTAGTTTTCATAATAAGCAGAAGCAACTTATATGTGTGTGTGTGTGTGTGTGTTGAAAATGAGTGAACAATGTTATCTCACACATCTACTTTTTGTTGACGATGTCCTTATAGTCCCTAATGGCAGCCATCAGGACTCATTTACCTTCCATGACGTCCTTATCCTTTTTACCCTGGCTACCAGCATGGAAGCAAATCACTCCAAATCTACCATCACCCTCTCCAATACATTCCCCCTAGAAGCCAGAATTTCCCATCAATATTTCCCCTTCCAACATCATCATTTGGAGGATGGCCTCAAGTACTTGGGGTTCCAGATCAAGCCCCACTGCTATAGGATAGCGGATTTGATTTGGCTTGTGATCAAAATTGAGAAGCGATTGACAAATTGCAACCACAAATTCCTATCAAGAGCTAGTTGCCTTGTCCTCATAAAATCTGTCTTGGAGGCTACCCCCATCTACTGGATGTCATCGGTCTGGATTCCTAAAGGAATTCTTGCTCGCATTCAGAAGATCTGCTGCAAATTCCTTTGGAATGGTTATAAAGAGGGAAAACCTTTCGCTTGGGTAGGATGGAAGCACATCGCTCTCCCTAAGAAATGGGGAGGTTGGGGACTTAAAGATCTCTCTAGTTTTGGCAATGTTTTAAAACTCCGACTTTGGTTCAGAAATAGCTGAGGGTTGGCTCCGACTCCGACTCCGACTCGGTATCAACTCGGCTGGTTTGATTTCAATCATTGTCATTGTAAAAAATACATTAAATATTTTTTACAATTATTTTTTTAAATATTTCATTCATGTTCCAACACAAAGCTTAATATAGAGAGAAGACAACATATGATCAAAGTAGGCTCATGAATATATCCATTATATGAAAATGGCACCCAGTGCACTGTCCAATACAAAATTCATACTTAGCCACCAATGCCAGGATTCTTTTTTGCCTCAGCCTAAGGACAATCAATAGACTACAACAACAATAATACCAATTCTTTGCCCCTAATGAAGTCTCAAAACCTTTGATTTAATTGTGGTCAAGCTCCAGAACAATCAGAGGTAAATATGTATTTATTAGTTCATTGCCAGAATGTTTGGCTTTTTAAAAACATTGTATGGCTCAATGCATTGTCTCAGTTTTCTAATTCATGCC
Organism: Pinus taeda; assembly: GCA_000404065.3. NCBI lineage: Eukaryota > Viridiplantae > Streptophyta > Pinopsida > Pinales > Pinaceae > Pinus > Pinus taeda. The sequence continues at coordinate 2,934 of APFE031109490.1, read as the reverse complement.
ACAAGGATAACCATATGTCGGCCTTGTAATTTTCAAAACTTTCTCACAGTCATAGATTACTTTAGGGCCTTAAATATGCAATAAACAAAAACCCAACCATTGATATGTAGGAGGCATAACAACTTTTGACAAATGTGCTTCAGGATTTTTGTCAAAGACCGAGCCAACTGAGTCATTATCAAGTTGACCGAGTTGTTATTGAGTCGACCGAGTCAATGACTGCCTCGGTAACCCGACCAACCGTTTCGTTTCAGCCACCGAGTCGACTCAGCCAGGCATTGGCTCGGTCTGACTCGGCCGAGTCAAAGTCAACTCGGTCTTTTTTTAAAACAATGATTTTTTCACATGCATTAGCAACCAAGATGGGATGGATACTACTCACTACATAGAACCTCTGGACCGAAGTCACATACCACAAATATATTTGGCCATATCATCTTATGGAATGGATTTGTATACCAGACTGGCCTCATACTGGGGTTTCTATGGTTTGGAAATCTATAATGCACACTATTCCTTTCATTAGAGCGAGCCTCGCATGGAGAATAAATGATGGCAATCTCGCCCGTATAAGCATGGATTCGTGGACTAGTGGGTGCATTAGTTACCTCCAGATCTCATCCACTTTCTAAATCAGAGGAACATCAAGGTGATTGCCCAGATAGCAGACATGGAGAACATCTCCATCTTCGAACAGGCATAGTCTTCTACTCAAAATCTGGGTATCCATGAACACTGGCAGCAGATCTGGAATGGGTACATAAATGCCCTAAATGAAGCACATGTACGCATTAAGGAGGGCCCCGATGAGCTCATCTGTACCTCGGCTAATCATGGTAAGTAATCCCCAAAAGTTGGCTATTCAAACCTTCTCAATGAATGAAAACCACCTATTCTTCTAGACTGGTGGCAAAATATTTGGAAGCTCAAAGCACCTCCTCAAAATAGACTCTTTATGTGGAATGTGCTCAACAATAAGACACCAACCAGAGCAAACCTTATGCGCAGATCTCACTATGGACCGCATTGGTTTGTTCTTTGTAAACAGGCAGAGGAGAAAAATGATCACTTATTTCTATGTGTGCACAACTGTCGCAACAAGTATTACATCTCCTTTCCAATCATGGCAGCTGGCACGGTCCTTCGATTCTTGAAGCATGGAACAACTGGACTGTTGCGAATCAAGATACAAAATCTCTATGTCTTCCTCTCCTTATCTGTTGGTCTATCTCGCTGACAAGGAATGGTATAATATTCAAATAAGCAGAGGCACGATGGCCACTCACAACAACAAACATTATCGCAGCCTACCATGAAATCCTAGATGAATCCCACTCTACTACAATTTGCTCACACACCTCTGAGACAATTGATCACTCCATACCATGGGCATACTTTTATGGAGCAGCCCAATCATAGGGATGCTGGGGGGGTTATCATAGTATTCCTATCTTAACAACACCATTACAAAATACATTTGGGATTGGGAGAGCGAACCAATAACTATGCATAATTGATCACATTCAAGCATCTCTTGCATTTTGTACTGGCACACTCATGCATTAATCTACATATCTTCGAAGACTCCAAAATCATCATTAATTGGTTCAATAACATCAATAACTGTCATGCTCATACTCTTAGGAACATTTTAGACATCATGGAATTCAAGGCACAATTTAACTCTATCACCTGTCAACACATTTACAGGGAACGTAATGAAGATGCTGACAAATTATCCAAGGAGGCCACGACACACCCCAAAGGCCTGTGGATGATTCACGAATAGTATGGTGCATAATAGTATCAGTATTATCACTGACCCTACATAGATAGAGCATATCCTAGGGCAGACAGTCCCTAAATTTTTGGGTTAGTTTACAGTTGATACACAATATCATTATATGTATATATTTATGTTTTATTCTGCATACTAGACAAGATGAACACCATGTGAGGTGAATATGTACAACTTTTTTGGGAATGGCTTTAGCCATAACTCATATATTTTTGGCAGCTACTTTGACTGGCCTAGGCAAAATAGTTATGCATATGCCATTGGCATCTACTATATGTAATTTTTCAATTAATGAAAGATTATGATTTTTCCTTGGTGAATACACACACACACACACACACACACACACACCACACACACACACACACACAACATAATAATATAATATGATTTGGAATATAATATTTATAATAACAATTTTATAATATAATGTAAAATTAAAATGTATTTTTGAGTTTAACATTTTGTTATTCGAATTTTTTGTTGCAAATATTGAGACGGGGGTGAATTAGTATTTCTTAGCAATTAGCACTTTTTAACCATTTTCAGAGCATTAGTTGTTATTCAGTTATATTAATGTTCTTCTTCAACAATTATAAACAGTAATCAATAATAGACAACACCATACAACAATTCAGGAATATAAAACAATAGACACAAATATTGTTAGGTGGAAAACCCCCTCCGAATCAAAAACCACTAAATGCTTCACTAGTAATTTCCATTTTCTCTCTTTAAAAGAAATATTAATTACGTCAAATTTTCAACTACAACTAAGGGATGCGCCAACACCCTAATTCACAAGCCACAACCTGTAGGATGCTACTAAATCCTAATATCTTGTTGTAACTAGAAGGACACCCCAATGCCCTATAGATCAGGCCACAACCTGTAGGATGTTATTAAACCCTACTATCTTGTAGCAACCAGAAGGATTCCCCAACGCCCTACAGATTAGGCCACAACCTAATGAGTGCCCCAACACTCTATTTACCAGCTATTGTCAAAAATGATTCTCCTCTCCCATGTTAGTTTATCAACCACAACTAAATGGTCACAATAATACCCTGTGCAGGATACTACCTGCCCTAGCACAACCCTGCCACCTTGAAGTGTTCTCAAGCCACAACATGAAG
>APFE031109489.1:4732-33156 GCA_000404065.3 Pinus taeda | reverse complement strand
GTAAAACTTTTTCATTTTCATACTCAGATTCATATACGCTACTTCAGTTAAGGATATCCGCGTATATACGCGACTGTGTTAAAAGCAACCAGCGTACATGCAGTAATCTTATGATTCATTTAGCTTATCTTCAGTAAATGCATCAGAACATTATTAACCTTATTAACAGTAACAAGAATAGATCATCACACATAAGGCACACACATGAACACCATGATATAAGGTGGAAACCCAATGCGGGAGAAAACCACCTGCCGCAAGTCATCTCAATCTTCTTCTTAATAAGAAAATCCTTTTACAATATTTGTACTGGTGCAGTCTTATACCAGTACGGGAGCTACAACCCCCTTTGCTCTTGTACTAGCCGATCCATTTACTAATACGCAGGCTGCTACCTGCTACAATGCTCCAAAGATTCCCCTTTGCTTTTGTACTAGCTTAAGTACTAGTACGTAGGCGCTGGCCTACAATCTTCTCTCCTCCAGGTACCACGTTTCATCAATTTTCAGACTGGATACACTGAAGCACACCACTACAATCTGAAGGCCACGTTTCATCCAATTTTCATACTGGACCCATCAATATCATTGAAGCTCACAAACACTTAGCAACATCAATACCCAACACTGAAACCCTGAACACTGTCAACAAAAAGCGGTCATCGAAACACAGAGCAGAACCCTGAACTCTGCAACACTATTCAGACCAACTGTATCATCAAAATCAAGCATTAAAGTGCATACGCTACTTGGACAAACCAAACCCGCGTAAATACGCGCTTTTTCAAAAGTCAACCCGCGTACAGATCTATAAATATTCAATCGTGACTTGCCGCAATTTCAAACCCAGTTCAGATCATTACATGCATCAGTATATGGATCTAGAATAAACATAATCAATCATATAGAGATAGTTCATTTCAAACCATTTGATCCCGATCTATCCTTAGATCTTGTTCTCCATCAACTTGTGAGATCCCTCCTTAGCTTAGATCAAGCAACCCATAACCAGCATACTGGATCTCATCCTTCATCAGACATTCAAGACTTTCTCAATGCATTTGCCTAATGATCTTCTTCTCCTTTTATAGTCTTAGGCCTTGCTCAATACCATGGTCCAAAACCATAACAAACCAATACCATCAACTCAATACTAGGGATCAACACGTCTGTTGAGATGCCATGGTCCAAAAACCATAGGTTCAAATTCCAAGGACTAACCGCCACGGACCATAGGTAAGTTTTCCAACATATACGCGCTTTTCCTTGCATGAATGTGCGTGCATACGCACACGCGACTTTGTAACGACTAACATGCGTGTATACGCGGATCTATCACGATGAACCTGCGTATATGTATTTTCTCTTCGTTCTTGTAGTCTTGTTCATCAATTCCTTGCTGCTGACCTTCTGCACTTTGATTTGTCATCTGTGTGGTTTGCCATCAAGGAAAACACTTGTCTCATAATGCCAACATCTAAAACCCATCCACCGCCACGAATAATCAACGTTTATGACGCACACTTTTTATTTAAAACCCGCTCATCTTCCCCTCCCGTCCACCGTCGGATCGTCTATCCCAGATCCGACGGCCCTCATGCATATCGGGCCCTTACATGACGGCACAATAGTGCCCAATGGTCGACGGTTTCATCGTCGTACATCGGGACACTTGTCGGCTTTTCATTGCGTTGGGCCACCCCTGACAGATACCGCCCCTATACCAAAAGCGGTCCGATGCAAACCGCTTATAGCCCTCCCCTGTTGCCACTTCACCGCATGACGATGCCGCCACCTCATCTGCCACTATGCTGCACCATGTTGCATCACCCTGCCACGTCACCCTACTAACGTCATCATTCGTACTGGGTCCCACTGCTGACGTCACCCACCGTACCACTGATTTCATCCACCGAAAGGAAAGTGCGCAAGAGCGAAATTGATGCTTCGGAGGCCCGGAATCAAATTCTGAGGCAGTTTTCGATTCGATTAGCGCTTAGCGCTAATCGCGCATCGCTACGGGAAATAGGCCAAAATGGGGAATTTTTTTTCTCAGCGACTGTTTTTTCCGTGAAAGGGCAGAAAAGGGGCGATTTAACAATTTTTACCACATCAAAGAAAGGAAGAAGCCCATATTCAATCAAAGAGTATCAGTGAAGCGGCAGAGAGTATCCGATCAACCATATCAGAGCAGGGAAAGCATTAAATACCATCCAAACAAAGTCAATGAATACCAGAACAGAGTCATAGGCCATTAAAACTGAATCATAACAGATTTAATGGGAATCACAGTCACCTAAGAGCAGCAGAACCAACTAAGAGGTGCAGATGAGAAGTGAAAGGTGCAGTAATTGCAGATTGGACAAGCAGAGCTGCCAGAGGACAACAGATAGCCTCATTGTGAAACAACTGCCCCCATCGCAACATTAGATAGATAAACTCATTACAAATAAGACAAGTTAGGTTAACTGCATTTATTTCCTGAAAAATGATCTTCTAGCAGATCTTTGTTGTAGATATTTTGCCTATAAATACAACCTTGAAAAATGTAATAAGGGTTGGTGGGTTGTTTGGTTGATCTCTCATTTTGAGAGCTACACTGTAAATATTTAGAACTTCTGTAATCAAAGATTGCTGGAATGCTTGCATCTAAACTGGATGGTTGTGCTTTCAATGGCTGAAGAAATTGGTATGAAATTCTCGTGCTTGCTCATGGTTCAATAAGTTGTTCCTCCCTTTGTTTATCAGTTTATACATAGCTGTATCAAATATATATCATAATCTAAGTTGCAGGAAAAAAGAATAGACCATAATTGGTTTTCATGCCCTCTGTGCTCAATTCTTGCAACTTTCCATGTTTTCCTCTAAATCAGTGATGAATATGCATTCTTAATTGCGCATGTCTAAGCTGTTCCCTTCACATATGAATGTTGTCTGGGAATTCTTCATTGCTCCCAGATATCACTCATCCACTTTCTCTCTTTGGCTGAATGAGAGATCCTTAATTGCCTCTCATTCCCTAACCTCCATTTCTCTCTTGTTGCAGCATAAAATCATTGTGCCATGTGTAGCTATCTTGCTCCATATTCCCTTCCTCTACCAGAGAAAAAACACCCTTCAGTTCACAGTCATGACTCCATGCCCAATGGTTTGAACTTCTTACACTTTGCATGTCATCTCTGTTTGATTAAGATCAACCCTCCCACTAAACCAAATCAAAACCCATGTACATCATATCTAGCCTAAAATCACCCCTTAAACTAAATTTAAAATCCTGAAGAGAGAGCCCTCTCTGACTGTTGGTAGGCTAGGACCTGCAGTCCAAAGATTGGTTTGTGGTTACCTCGGCCGTATTCCCTTGGGAGTCAAAGGGAACAACCTGAGTGATAACACACCCTATGGATTTTCTAATTTTTTGGGGCAGAATTGGTCCAACAAAAAGTCAAAAAACACCCTAAAAATGACCTTTCTGCCACTTTTTGGACATACAGAAGCAGCCTTGGGAGAATCAACGTTTGAGGGGTCAAATGAGCTTCAAATGAAGAAATTCTAAGTGTTTTGGAAATTAGACTTGAAGATCTTTCCAATGAGCTATCATGAGCTCAATTTGGATGCTGGGAAGGCCTCCAAAAGGGACCTGAAAATGGTGCTGCGTGTTGGACAAGTGGCGTTGCGTGTAGGCCAAATTTTGCACAGGATGGCTATTTTTCTGTGTTTTGACCGTGCTCATAAATTTTCTCTCATGGAGGATGTTTTAATGATGTAAATGTTGACTTGGCTTGTAAATATGATGGATAATTAGTAGTAGAGGGTATATTCATTAGATTAAAAGTCAATTTGAGCTCAAATGAATCAGTTTTTTCACTTTTAGAGGCAAGTTGTTAAGATGCCTATATTCTAGTCTCTTGTTCAGTGTTGGTTAGATTAGCTCCTCATCTTAGGGATTCAACCCTTAAGGATGGGAGGAGGTTGAAACAATGCCTATATCTTCTTCTTCTTTCTCATTGTAAAGGGTTGGACTCAGCTGGATGGTTATCCCTTAATTGTACATCATTTTGTAGCAGTTTAGCAGGAGATTAGTAAAAATTACAACTATTTCTTTGGGATCCATGTGGTATGGAGTTTAGTTCAGTTTCTTCTGTTGTCATAGTATGTTAAGATGTTTTTTGTACTTAATTAATCATTTCATTTCTTCTAAGTGAATGTTTTCAAGTTGATAAGAAGAATTCACAACATCACTACTCTACTTTGGGGAAATATTCACCATTATATGTTTTCTATAGTCTAGGAAGGATCCATGGCAATCACATGCTCTTCCTAGCTTTTCACCAGTCTTAAAACACCTCACCCATCAAGCCCTAGAGTGCTAAATCTCATGCCTACCTTGCTCCATTGAACACCCTGAAAGTTTGACCTAATTCCATAGCCCTAACTGTTTGGCTCCTCCTAATCCAACAAAACCCCTTCAAAATCAAATCAAACCTTGTGCTACTATACCTAGCCTAATATCCTTTTCTCAATCCAGTCATCTTGGTTGAGATGCTTACGGAGAGATCCCTCTCCTGGCCTAGTAGGCTAGCTACTTGACTAAGCGTGGTTTGTGGTTACCCTGGCATTGCCTTTCTTCAGCTTGAGGTTCAATCCAGGTGATAAAAGGCCTGTTAGCAAGCTTCTGAATAAAGTGAAAGTTCCAAGACACATCGTTACACCATACATCACTAACTGTGAGTGCGGGGCATTGGAGCCACTACTTACTCCTCGAATAAAATATTACAACTCTCTTGGCTATGTGGGAGGAGCTGAGGTGAAAAGTGCTTTCATGTACAAATGTGGGGGTATTTATAGTCAAGGGTGAAACTGACCCTTATGGCTTTTCGACTACCCTCATGACCATTTTGAATTCCATGAATTTTCAACTTACATGACTCTTTGTTCAACAAGTGGGTCTCTTGGACTTCCACGTTACATCACATTGATTGACAACAAGCCCATAATGGAGATGTAGGCGACATGATTCATGATGTAACTCGACATGACTTGACATGATAGTGCTGGTACATTCATGCTACTGCTGGAGTGCATGTTGAGCTACAATGATGCTGGGTGATGGATGTCTTCATGGTCTATCATAGCTTCACCCCCACATGTCAAAGTGCATGGAGTCTTAGATGGTCCTTGGTTCGCTTGATGAAGCTTTAACATGTTGTTCCTTACTTGCATGTTGGAAGGCTTGACAGGCTCATTTGCTTGCGAAGGTGCATGTTCATCGCATTCGTTCATTTTGCATGCATCGTTCGTTTGTCTGTTGGTGAACCTATCCTTCTTCATGTGCTCCCTTCGTTCATCCGGTTCATTGTCCTGCCATGTTTGTTGGTCTACCTGTACCTATAGTCACTCATGACGAGATGACATCAAATCCAAAACCTCCTAGTATACCATGATGCATGATCATTTCGGATGCAGATGACCGGGAGAGGCAACAAGGTTGGGAAGTGGGATGATGGATCTAGGCATTGCCGATGAAAATTACGTAAGAGTCATTGAGTGATGAAGACAGGCAATACGACAGTGACTATCTGCGAGGTCTGTCTCGATTGGGAGACAAAATTGTGCAAATTTTTGGAGGGACAATTTGGGCTGCAGGAAGGCAAGGCGGGAAAGAACTACACAGTTTCTAGAATGAGTGGGCAACAGGGGTTGGAATGCTAGATTTGCACAATTTTCCAGAGGAGCGGGCCATGCTGCATGAAGGGTTAGCATGCATGGATTGCATAGTTTTTTGGGGGAACTTCCCGGGAGATTGGCAGCCAAAACTATGCAATTCCCAGAGGGAACTGCTAGTTGGTTGTTGGGTCATTGGCAGCCAAAACTATGAAATTCTCAAAGGGAATTTCCAGTTGGCTACTGGAGACACTCGCAGCAAAAACTGCATAATTCCTGGAGGGAACTGGAAGTCTATTGCTAGGGGATGCTGGAAAGGGAGATTGCTCTAAGATTGGGAGGTCAACTTGCTGATCATCTCTGCGCAATTTCTGGGCTGAGTTGATTGATGGGCAACAGAAGTCCTGCTCATGAACACTGCACAATTTCTGAGGTGAACAGTCGGTCGACTATTGGGATGACTGATTGGGAAAACTGCATAATTTCTTGAGGGAGACAGGGACAGGAACTTGGTGTCTTTATGGCTTGTCTGCACAATTTCCTCAGCCAGTTGAGCGAGTAAGGTCAGTGGTGTTTGTGTAAATTTTTAAGGGATTCAGTCCCGGGGTGACTACCGGGTCTGCCTGTCCCGGTGGCTAGCATGAGGGTTGATTGAAATGCTTGCGGGAAATGCAACTTCAAAAGACTAGCTTGGTGCTTCTGTGATGTTTCAATTGACAGCCGATCGAGTCGAAAGCGGGGTGATGGTCTAACTGTCAAAGGGGAGTCTGGTTTTTAGAACTTTAGCAAAAATGACTAAGTGTGTGAATGATTGAAAGTTGTGTGGGTGATCATACAAACACACACTCACATGACTTGACGACGAAACAAGCCAAACCATCCAGACACACATGCTCAACATGACTAACCGACGATGCAAGTGACAAGTGCGACACTCATGATTGACTGTTCATTGATCGAGATGATGCTTACACAATAGTGAATGTGACTCCATGTGTGAGTGCAGTAGATGCTTTCATAGCAAACACAATAAGCACATACGAAGTGAAGACTTTGAGTATAACCAGAACATGGTCACAAGCATGAATTAGACACCAACATGTAGAAACTTGAATGAAAAGAGAAAGCAAGGCGGATGCAAAGACTCACACGAGCTCACGGAGTGAACTCGAGTGTGTGCAGTCATCAAGAGAAACTCTTCAAGGGAGGCTTTGAAATTGGTTCAGGCCAAAATTTTGAAGGGTGGTTGTAGTTGCTACAACATTTGCCGACACACTGGTAGAACTCCAACTTCTCTGTTTTTGGTTCATTTCTAGCATAGGGCCTTGGTCTTTCAGGGAGTATTGAATCGTTGTTCGGGTTATTTCAGTTTGCCCACTTACCCCATGGACATACGTGGTTCACCCTTTGCCAAATTAGTCAAACACAATCAAAAGTTCAACTTAGATCTCAGGGTTTCGTGTCCGGGAAGGGTAGTTTAGCTCACGAGTTGAAGATTTTCACAGTATAAGTTTTCATCTCTGGTGTTTCTCAACTACCGGTAGGCCTGGATAGTACCCCAGCGGAGTCACGCAGGAACACACACATTCCTCCACTGCCAGTGGGCCTGGTTAGTACCCGGTGGAGTTGCATGCTTCCCTCTCTGCGTAAGAAGCCTTTCTCTCTTTCGCCTTTGTATTTTTCAATAGGACTGTGCATAGGCACTCATTTATTTTTGGGGTGGAATAGGGATCCTGACTTATTGAGAGCATAAGAGGTTGTTCCTTCAGAGAAGCATGTAATAACTTTGACATAGGTTTTCTCATTTAGATTCTTCTTTTTCTCCATTTCTACTAGTTGGATGATCTTGAACACACACAGCAGAAGGCTGAGTGTAGGTATGGGGCTTCCCAGTGTGGACATAGGTTCATGGTTGGACCAAAAATTTTCTTGTAGATGGTTCATATTTTCCATCAAGATTTTATCGATTGAAGGTTACAACCAAGCAAAGAGAAGGTGAACACAAGACTGGCCAAGTGAGGCAATGTCACAAGTTTCTTCCAATTTCAGCCACATACTCTATTCAAAAGCTGAAACGTAGTAGTTGGAAACACTTATTTCCAGAAACAAAAATAATAATATATCAAACAAACAAAATGAACGTGAACAAAAACAGTAAGTAGAATAAAAAAAAGCAAAAACAAAGATAATAAGCAAAGCAAACATAACAAAAACAATAAATAGCAAGCAGACTATGTACATGGCACGGGTGCAGCCCGACTTACTGGAAATAATTCTTGAGATCTTGGTAACTGAAAGGAAGGTTGTCAATCCTCCTGTCAAGTGATTGCAAATGATACATGTGTGGGCCAAGCTTCTCATGGATTGCGTATAGGCCACCAATCCATAGGGACTGGAACTTCGCCTATTTGCCATTGTCTTCGTGGGGCTTATCCCATTTCAGAACTAAGTCACCCACATCGAATCTAGCTTTCCTTGCAGAATTCTTAACAAATAACCTCTTAATACGATCTCGGTGGAGTGTGAATTTTTCTTTTTCTTTCATCCTTTCTTCTTGAAGCTTATGGAGAGCATCCATTCTACATCGAACTAGCTAGCAAGGCTTGCCTTGGGATTCCTGGGAGAGTTGAAGTGCAGGCAAGTAGATATTTGGTGGGAGAATGGCTTCTTTACCGTAAACCATGAAGTATGGTGAGGTACTCAGAGAGGGTTTAGGTGTTACACGATCAACCCATAGTGCATTCATCAGGGCGGTATGCCAGTTATGCTGCTTAGAGAAAATGAACTTCTTGATTATACAAATGAGGTTTTTATCCGTAGAATCTGCTAGACCATTTCCTTGCGGATAGTAATTCAATGAATGCTTTAGAACAATACCATTTTGTAATGCAAAGTCATAGAGTTTTAAAGACGAAAATTAAGTTGCATTATAAAAAAAAAGTGATACTGGAACGCTGAAGCATGAGATGATATTCTACTGGAGGAAGCTGATAACCTCTTAATCGTTCACCTGTTTGAGCAAAATTTCTTCTCCCCACCGCGTACAGTAGTCAGTTGGTGTTAGGATATAGCGGTGTTGTTTTGATGAATGAGGGAAATTTTCCAAAATGATGTCTAGGCCCCACTGTTGGAATGGTTTAGTCACCACAACAGGGTGTAGTGGGACTGCTGACCTTCATGTTCTGCTGGTGCATCGCTGATAGATTGGGCACTTGCTGGCATAAGCATGCAAATCCTTGAACAATGTGGGCCAGTAAAAACTGACTCACATAACCTTGTGTATAGTGGTATTTCTTGCAAAGTGACCCCCGATGGGTCCTTCATGCAAATCTTGAACTGCCTTCTCTGATTCATTTGCTTCTAGGCACCTGAGAAAAACTCCATTACTATGCATTTTGTAAAGCACTCCATGCACTGACCGATATACTAAGGCTTTCAGGTGTAGTGCCCTCTTCTGTCTGATATAAAAGTGAGAGGGTATGGTGTCATGCTCAAGGTATTGGCATACATCTACGTACCAAGAGGTTCCATTTTCCGTGGGTGTTTCTCACCTTATGTCATACATCTCAATCTCCTACACCCAACTAGCGAGCTCTTCTTCATTCTCTGGAGTTTGTACTGCTTCAGCTGCAAGTCTACAGAGCCCATGTCCTTTGATCGTGTGCACTAGCTTAATTTCAAGATCATATTCTTGCAAGCCTGTCATCCAGTTCGCACATCGTTCTCCCAGCTCTTGTTGTACTAGCAATGTGCAGACTGCTAGGTGGGGAACGAAGACTATGTAGCGATTCTTCAACAAGTAGGGCCTAAAGTGCTTCACCGCCTTGTAAACTACATAAGCTTGCCTATAAATGGTGGGATAGTTGAGCTATGGTCCTTACATGCTTGCATTCATGAAAGAGATGGGACATTCATCATTAGCTTCGTCTTTATGAGTGAGTACTATAGCTAGTGAGTTATCGAAAGTGGAGGTGCATAGCAGGAAATATTTCTTGAAATCTAGGTTGTAAAGTGCAGGCGCTTATACAATGGCCTACTTAATCCAGATGAATGCATGCTTTTCTTTATTACCCCGCTATGCACTACATATTTCTTGATCATGTCCTGAATGGGATTGACTATCTACGCATAATCTGAGATGAACTTCTGAAGGATGTTTATCTTGCCCAAGAAGGATTGCATGGCTTTCTTGTGGACTGGGTGAGGAATCCATGTGATGGTTCGGACCTGATCTGGATCCACCTTGATCCTACTCTTGGAAATGATGTGTTTGAGGAGGTTTCCTTCTGACACGACGAATACACACTTCTTGGGATTCAAGGAAATCCCGTATTTTCAGCATCGCTCAAATTTTTTCTTAAGATGGTGTATGTGGTGTTCTCATCTTCTTGAGAACACTGTCACATCATTGAGGTACACCACCACACTCTGGCCAATGCGTCCATGAAAGGTGATGTCCATAGCGCGCTGAAATGTTGCACCTTCATTTACAAGCCCAACCGACATTCGTCTATAAGTGAACGCAACCCACTTGGTACAGAAAGTAGTTTTGAGTCTGTCAGGTTTTGCTACTAGAACCTAATTGTATCCTAAGAAACCATCAAGGAGAGAGAACATATGTGCCCCAGATACTGTTTGCAAAATATGGTCCATAGAAAACATGGGGTAGGTGTCTTTGTCTGAGGCGTGGTTTACATTCTGAAAATCAACACACAAGTGGATTTCCCTAGATTTCTTTCGTAGAGGAACAAGGTTGGAGACCCAAGTGGAATGCCAAAATTTGTATATGATCTGTGCATCCAATGGTTTAGTAAGCTCCTTCTGTATGAGGGGTTTAAGTGACGGATGTATTTTTCTTAGCTTTTGTTGATATGGCTGGACCCCTTCCTTGATTGGAATGATATGTTGGATGATCCGCGTGTCATAAGTTTTTAGGTCATCATATGTCCACGCGAACACATCTCAGTGCTATTTGAACAAGCGAATAAAGGCTTGCCATTCTTGCTATGTACAACATGTACCAAGATTGAAAAACTTCAGATCCTGTTCTATTCCCAGGTTTATCAGTTCGTGCCTTATGGTTGAACTGCGGGTCTTACTGTTCCTTGGCCCTTGGAACCATTCTTGCAAGTCATATAGCTTTTCCAATGATGCCACACCTTTAGTGATAATGTGGCCTTTCATCTTACCAACATCTACTTGTAGAGAGCGCTCATGCTCGTCATCATCTATTGTTGCATCTTTGAAAGCATCAGCATTGGCCATAAAATGTAGTATCTGTTAATCATCATTAAACATGTGTAAGTTAGTTATGTTGTCTGGGATAGATGGTTTGTATAAAATTTCAATAGTAAATCTACCCCTATTTGGTGACATTCTTGAGGCTGCATTTTCCAATGCATTAGTAACTTCATTACGCGCACGTGGTACAACAATGATATTAAATGCTTGGAAATTTGAGGTTAGTTGCCATACCTCTTCTTGGTAATCTTTGAGATGTAGTGATAAACAATGAATGGTGTTATGTACCTACCATAGCACTATCTCTAAATCACCTACCACTTTGAGCATGTCCACATTAAGGTTGATGGCTTTCTGCAAGCCCAACATGAGTGCTTCATATTCTACTACATTGTTCGTGCACTCAAACTCCAAGTTCTTGTCACCAAATTATTCCTGTTGCAAGGGTTGATCAGAACACACCCGGCTCCTAAGCTATCCTGTGTCTTTGATCCATCAAAGTACAAAGTCCACAACTCATCTATAAATGGACCACTTGATGTGCTAGCACTATTGCTGCTACTGTTGCTACTACTACTATCACTATTGGTACAATGTACTGTACAAGTTTCATTACCATCAGTTGGGTAAGGAATGAGTCCCCACTGTGCGTATGGTGGGGTTGGAGCTAGCCGTGTAGGATAACACCCCAATGTTGTCTCAAGGAGGTAGTTTCCAAACATGAGTTCTACGAAAGCCAATGGTTCATTCTTGCCATTGGTGAGAGTGACATTATGCTTCATGTACCTCTCGGGTTCTACCCGGATTTGGTTGCACTTGCCCTTGTACAGAAGCCACATGTGAGACTACTCTGTAGCAAAACATCCATCTAACTTGCTGGAGTAGTCTCTACTAAGTAATAGAACATATTGCTTCCATGATTTCCATAACCACTATGTTGATGCATTGGTGGACTTGATTGTCATGAGATAGTTGAATGGTCACGTCTCGTAATTCACCAACGGCTAGTATCGATGTGCGATCAAGTTGGATGATTTGCACGGATGTCTCGCTCCATTGTGCATTGATCCTTTTAGTGATGGAGAGCGACATGATGTTGGCTGCTGTGCCAGAATCAACCAAACAGTTGTGAACATTACAGTTGAAAATTTCAAAAGATATCAGGAATGGGGGTGTTAGCACCTGGATTGAACCTCATGCTAAAGGAAGGTAATTCCAGGGTAACAACAAACCACGCTTAACCAAGTAGCTAGCCCTATTAGGCTAGGAGAGGGCTCTCTCTATAAGGATCTCAGCCAAATTGATTAGATCTAGAAACTGATATTAGGCTAGGTATAGTAACACAAGGTTTGATTTTATTTTGAAGGGTTTTGATGGATCAGGAGGAGACAAACAGTTAGGGTAAGAAAATTAGGTCAAAACTGCAGGGTGTTCAATGGGGTAAGGTAGGCACAATGATTAGAACATTAGGGTTTTATGGATGGGGTGAAAAGATAGGTGAGGAGCTAGGAAGAGCATGTAAACCTCATGGATTCTTCCTAAATTGAAGAAAACACAGACTGTGAAATGTCTACCCAAAACAGAGCATAAAAGTTATGGATTCTACCTTTCAGACTTGTATGCATTCACATAAAGAGTATGAAATGATGAAATGGAATCAGCAATACATTTTAACACATAAAAACAGAAGAAAAACTGAACTAAGCATCATACCACATGGATCCCAAAAAAATAGCTGCAATTTTTCATTAATCTCCTGTTGTAACTAGTACAAAATGATATCTAATCAAAACATGAGCATCCCACTAAGTCCAACCCCTACAATGGCTGAGTAAAAGCATAATATAGACCCCAAACAACTCATCCTAAGCTCAGGAAGTTGAATCCATGAGAGGAGGAGTTGTTTCTAACAAAATTTGAGCTGCTAACAAGAAAAAGGGTGGTCAAAGTGACTCATCCCTAATCCAAACAAATTGATACATTACACCTCGTAAATTTTGTTTTACCTAATGAATATACACTAGTAAGCTATAGAAGCATCATAATTACATTCAAATTATCAAGTACAAGGGTAAAAACATCATTTTCCATGGTATAGTTGAAAACTCGGTCGAATTTGCAAAATTATGGGCAAAGTGTCAAATGCGCAGCGCCAAGTGCAGGTGCGTCCTTCAACTTCAGCTACACTTTTGGAGGCTTTTCTGATGTCCAAATTGGGCCCACAATAGCTTTTTGGAAATATCGGCCTGTCTACTTTCTAGAACACCTTGAATTTCTAAATTTGGATGTCATTTTCCTAGTCAAAAACCAAATCTCCCAACATTGCTCAGCGTGCAATGCCCAGGGCAAAAAGGTCATTTTTGGGTGTTTTTTGACCTTTTGACCAACCCGTTCTCGTCCAAATCCTTAGAAAAAGTACAAGGTGTATGTACTCATCAATAGAAACCCAAAAATTCTGACCTTTTGCTGATTACATGCCTCAAAAAAGAGCGCAATGCCTTTGCCTTCCTTGACTGTGCAAAAACTGAGCTGAAAAACACAACAACTTCATTCAAGCTCAAAAATGGTCCAACATGCCAAAAGATGTGTTTTTATGATTAATCAAAGTTTAGAGGCATGTAGGGATGCCTTAGAAAGTATGTCAAGTCTCCTCTTCTCTTCTTGCTTGGTCAATTTGTCAATTTTCTCATGAGCTCTTTTGAGCTTACTCCTTGCCACTTGGTTTCTCCTTGCATAATACTTGGCCATATTCCTTTGTAATTCAACATCTATGTTTGCTTTTTCCAAGAGGGTATCCAAGTGTGTGTTCACTTTCTCAAGCCAAGACTCTCTGTTCTCAGCTATGCCCTTGACCAATTGCTCATCTAGAGTGAGTTGCTCCTCCAATTTTGCCTCTTTTTGTCTTTCAAGCTCTAAGGAATTTTTAAATCCTTTTGTTCTTGGCCTTTTTATTTGTACCTGTTCATCATTTGGCTCTCCATAATATCCATAAGCCTCATCAAGCTGAAACTTGGATTTCTTAGCCTCCCTCTTTGCCTTGATGTACTTGGTTTGCATTAACTCCTGCTTGACCTCTAGCTGCTTTTTCTCTTGCTCATAAAAGGAGATAACATATTGGGCTCTTTGTAAACTGACCTCAAGCTCCATGATTTTGGCATCCTTTGTTCTCAAGGTAGCTTGAGAAGATTTGTTTCCCTCCTCACCACTAGTTTCCACAAGGAGAAACTCCTTTTCAATGTCATGTTCTTCATGCTGTTGTTTGACCTCTGCTTCCTCTACTAATTTCTCTTTTCCTTTAACCTATAATGCTGATGATGAAGACAAGGCCCCTCCCACTTTCTGTGGGGTAAAAACCTACGTCTTTCCCCTCTGATAGGTGAAAGAAAAGTGCTGAAAATTGTTCCTCTATGGTATACTACTCTAACTATGCTCAGTGTGTACATCATGTCCCTCACTGCCATCATGCTCATCATGTTCCTCATCATTGTCATCATCTCTATTGGGTGAATGAATGGCTACATGAAATGGTGATGATGGAGGTGATGGTGTGGCTGACTCATCAGATGAAGATGAATGATGTATGGACTAAGGTGGAGGAATGTAGGTGGATGAATGAGAGGATGAAGGTGCCTCTTGGCCATGGTGAATAGGTGGGACTATGAAAATATGTTACTAGGGTTTGATTTTAGAAATGACAGCAAACACCTATGAAACCCTATGTAGATCAACAATGGAGGGAAGTAGTGAATATATTTTGCCACCTACCTCATTTACTGAAGTGCATGATGACCAATTTCAAAACTTGGTGGTGATGGAGGACGTTCTGGCTTGTTTATGCTCCTTCTAGGAAAATGCACAGTGACCCAGGCAAATGCACCCTTCAGCTACAGTAGCGCAACGCCGTTATAAATTGCACTGGAATCCCTGGTAAACGCGTAGTGATTCGGTTAAACGTGCCCTCCAACTTGAAGGTTGATTTTTACTGCCTTCTTGGTGTCAAAATTGAGCCCATGATAGCTCATTGGAACGGTCTCTCTCTTGGCTATGCAATGGACCTATCAAGCGCTGAAAATGATCAATTATAGCCCTAGAAAAGTCAATTCTCCCAATATTGGTCAAAAAGTGCAAAATGAGGGTTCAAAAATGAAGTGTTCTCTTGCAGGAAACTTGTGGAGGTCTTCCTCAACTCTAAATTGAGATCAGGATAGGTCATTGGAAATATATTTCTCTCTAGTTATCAATTGACTCATCAAGCAAGTCGTTTGAACAATCCAACTAGAAGAAAAATGGATTTTTCCAAAGTCATTGTAGAAGTGCAACCACTCTCTTGTAGCAACTATATTTTTGACATTTCTCTAAAACCATGACACCTATGTATAGCGTGAAGGAGTTTTTTCATCCTTGGCATATTATGGACAAAAACCTCTCTCGCTTTTGCTAAATTCATCCATAGTTTTAAGAAAAAATGGCCCTATGTGTGGCAAATGATTTGTCCCTTAGAATGACTTATTGAAAAATGATGGAGCATGATGTGTATGAGTTGGAATGGCCTCATACTTACTGAAATGACCTCCCTTATGCCTCATAAACTTAGATGTCTTTGATTCCATAGCCAACCCTAGCTCAAAGAGTGAGGAAATTAGGGTTTAGTGCTTGTGGAAAATGATGATTTGGACACCCTTGGGAAAAGGCAACTCCCTTTGGCATGCTTCTAACCCTTTGAAACTTCACCCTTTCACTTGACTATTTCCTTTGACAAAATGATTTTTTGATGGTATGGAATCTTTGGAACACTGAGTTAACAACTTGGGATGGTGAAATTATTACATTTGAAAGACATAAAATTACATAATGAAATAAGCATTTCTCTTTATAAATCATCTTCACATGGTGAAGGGATGTTATTTGATCACCCTTTACTTGCTGGTCTTATGCAATGGAATGGAACCTTGGCAATCCTAATGACCTAATGAAACCATGAAAAACCCTAAAAGACCTAATGAGACCTTGAAGGACTGAATTTAAAGATGACATAATTTCCTCATGAATGATACAAATGGCATGATAAAAATAATTGTATGGATGATGTACAATCAACAAGATATGAAACTATGCCAACAAGTAATCACATTTAGGGAAGAGTGATGTTTTTGGACTAGGACTACCATCAATGACTAATTTTTTTGCATGAACTAGTGGAATGTTTCTGAGTGGGACCCTTAAAATGATTGAAAAGAGGATTTTTGATCACTGATGGCAAGATGCAAATACTGACACTAATAGGGGAAAACCTAAGTGCACTTCTTCCATCCGGAGGGTATTGAGCACAATGGAAAGTGATCTGGGAGGTGTGCTTGTTCCCTTGCCAGTAGAGGTAGCATTGTCTGTCACTGTTTGTCCCAACGCTCACAATAGGATATCTTGTTGGCTCTAGATCTTAGCCAACTCGAACAAATTGATGTTTGCCTAAGTTTTCTTCATATCATCAACAATGTTGTAATCCATAGGTGGTAGAATCACTGAGGTGTCTGGGGTAAAACGAGTGTTCGTGTTATCCAATGGAGTATTGTGTGGCTTGCTTCTCATGGATGTGTTTTTGTCTGCTGCTGTCCTCCTAGACATGCTTTGTGTTTTCTGCTTTGGGCCAGCCGGGGGATCAGTGTTTCTTATCAGTAGTTTGACCTTTTCTTGCATTTCCCCAAGTGTGGGGGGAGCCCCTTTACTCCTAATATTGTAATGGTTAGTTTTCTTTCGGGGCTGTCTCTCGGTGTTCGTCTTTTCCATCGTTTGTGAGCACTGATACACGTTCACCACATGCTCAAAGCTTGATGGCTCATTAGGTGCAACCTCTTCGTCATTATCTGTATCTTCTAGTTTCTCCTGCATATTTCTTCCCGCTTCGAGTGTACAATTGTAAAAAGTATTTGTGACTCACTTTCAGCCCGAACAAGAGTTCTCAGGATGATTTTCTTTGTGGAAAGAACATAATTTCGGATCATCACAATGTTCGAGTTGGAACACAGGCCTTTGCGTAGTTTTTGAAATGAACTGGTTATTTTTTGATGTGTTGCTTGCCTGTTTCTACCTATGCGGGTGACTGCTTGCAAATGTGTCCATCTTACGTTGTTTGAGTTCCGACATTTCAGTGGACAAGCTCTTGGAAAGACGAGTGATGGTCTCAATTTCGGTTGCTTCCTTGTCTCTACCCCTGCTCGTCGTTTCTTAGGACTTCCTTCTCGCATCCTTGGAGTCTTTCACCAATTCATCATCCTTGATGACTCTGACTGCACGCATGTCTTTTTCAACGGTGATAGCCTCTTCACAGTTTTCCAATAGTGTTGGTTTTGCAGCTCGCTTGACAAACTGCACGATGCTGGTTGGCAGTGCAGACATGTAGTACTCAGTGATGATGGAGTCATGAGGTTAGTGTCTGCTGTGAACTTATTCAATATATGTGTAAACCTCTGATTGAAATCTTTTACTTTCTCTTTTCCCTCCATCTTGAGGCCTCCCAATTATTTGAGCAAGATGGTTGGGGTCTTGTCATCAACAAACTTTTTAAGGAACATTCATTTGAAAGAACCCTAGTTCTGTATGGAGTTGGGTGGAAGGCTGTGATACCAAGCAGCTACGCAGTCGTCTAAGGTACATGGGAACAATCTACATGTTACATCATCATAACATACCTCAAGAGTCTGCAGCTATATGTAGAAGTTGTCTAAGTGGTCTTCTGCCTTTACTGTGCTATCAGGGTCGAACTTTACATTCATTCTCTCCACTCGTCTTGACATCTTATGCAAAATGGCTGGGAGAGATAATGGTCATTGAGTCATCCATTCAAGATTTGGGTCAGCCATATCTTCGTCTTCTTCATCCTCTTCCCCTCCTTCAGAGTTTGATGGTTCCGACTCTAAGCCTGTTGGTTCATCTCCACCTCCACCTCCTTTGCTGCCTTCTCCTCCGCCTCCTATACTAAAGTCTGATCCCAAGATCACAAGAGTGTCTTGTTCGAGTTGCTCGAAGGTTGGAGGTTCCTTTCCATATTTGATAGCTTCTCCTAGGCCTTCAAGTGTGGCAAGGGCTATGCCTTCCACTGATGATACAACAACTCCCGTGGGAGTGGATTTGGGATTCCTCGCTGCACGTGGAAGATGTTGTCTACCTGGGATTAGTTCGACTACTTTCACGAACTGGCAAGTGATGGGATGAATGGAGCAAAGGTGTTGATACAGAGTCTCGTGTTCAACACTGGGATGTGAGGAGTAACCAATAGCAATGTCATGTGTAGGTGAGAGGGAGTGCAAGTTACTGACTTGACCAGATGATTGATGAATGAGTGTGAGGGGAATTTCAGCCATATAAAATTGGCTTCGCTCCTTCTAGCGCCAGAAATGTTGATGGTGCTGGACCTACCAACATTCAGGGGATCACCCTGATAAGAAGTCCCAAATAGAACTCAAAACTTTTGGTGTGGGAATCCCATTTGGTATGATGGCCCAGTTTCCACTGTCTTAAGGATTTGCCTCAACTCATGCTTGTCAGCATAGGAGAGTGGTTTTATTTGTCTTTGAGAAGTGAGGTTTGCGTGCCTGGTGAGTGTAAGTGTCACTTATGTCAATGGTTCTTTCACTATGAGGAAAAGGGTGAGAGTGAGTTCCAGGTCGATAGGGAGGAGTCCCAACACTACTAGGAACACACAACACAACAAGACATGCACAACTTCTGGAGGAGCAGTCCACACTGATGAGACAGTCACAACATACAAGGTAAGATAATGCGTACAACACTCAATGGATTAGTCAAATGTGAAAGGTCTATCTGATGTCCGAGAGAGAAGTATACACGGGCGAGACAATGCTAACAGCATGTGCAACACATTCCATAAACAGATTATGCATTACAAAAAATGAAGCAGTTCAGATGTAGAGCATAGTTTAAAGCAACATGCATTACAAGTGTTAAAGATTAGCCTTACAATACATGTGTGAAAACATGTTGTCTTGTTAACAAGTTTTTGAATTAAGCAAAAGTTTGAAGACACACCATTACACCATACAACACTAACCTCGAGTGCGGGGAGTTCGAGCCACTACTTACTCCTCAAAGAAAAGATTACAGACTCTCTTTGCTATGTGTGGGGAGATGAGGTGAAAAGTGCTTTCATGTACAAATGTGGGGGTATTTTTAGCCAAGGGTGAAATTGACCCTTATGGTTGTTCAACTACCCTCATGACTGTTTGACTTCCATGACTTTTCGACTTACATGACTCTTTGTTCAACAAGTGGGTCTCTTGGACTTCCATGTTACATCACATTGATTGAAAACAAGCCCATAGTGGAGATGTGGGTGACATGACTCATGACGTGACTCGACATGAATTCACATGACAATGTTGGTACATTTGTGATGTTGCTGCAGTGAATGTCTAGCTACAATGTTGTTGGGTGATGGATGTCTTCATGGTGTATCATAGCTTCACCTCCGCATGGAAAAGTGTGCTGAGTCATTGGTTCGCTTGATGAAGCTTTAACATGTTGTTCCTTTCTTGCATGTTGAAAAAGTTGACAAGCTCATTTGGTTGCGAAGGTGCATGTTCACCGCATTTGTCCATTTAGCATGCATCATTCCTTCATCCATTGGTGAACCCGTCCTTCTGCATGTGCTTCCTTCTTTCATCCTGTTCGCCATCTTGCCATGTTTGTTGGTGTAGCTATACCTGTAGTCACTCAGGATGAGATGATATCAAATCCAAAACCTCCTAGTCTACAATGACTCATGATCATTTTGGATGCAGGTGACCAAGAGAGGCAGCAAGGTTGCGAAGCAGGATGATGGCTCTGGGCATTGCTGATGAAAACTGAGCAAGAGAATGAGTGATGAAGAGGGGCAATCTGAGTTGACAGTGACTGTCTGCGAGGTCTGGCTTGGTTGGGAGACAAAATTACTCAAATTTTTGGAGGGAGATTCTGGGCTGCAGGAAGGCAAGGTAGGAAATATCTGCACAATTTTTAGAACGAGTGGGCAACAGGGGCTGGAAGGCCAGATTTGCATGATTTTCCAAAGGATTGGGTCGGGTTACATGAAGCGTTAGCGGGCATGGATTGTGTAGTTTTTTGGGGGAACTGCATGGGAGACTAGCAACCAAAACTGTGCAATTCCTAGAGCAAAATTCCAGTTGGCTGCTGGGGTCACTGGTAGGAAAAACTGTGCAATTCCCAGAGGGAGCTTCCAATTGGCTGCTGGAGACACTGGCAGTAGAAATTGCGCAATTCCTAGAGGGAACTGGTAGTCTGCTACTAGGGGATGCTGGTAAGGGAGACTGCACTGAGGCCAGGAGGCCAACTTGTTGATCATCTTTGCTCAATTTTTGAGTTGAGTTGACTGATGGGCAGTGGAAGGCCTGCTCATGAACACTGCACGATTTCTGAGATGAACTGTTGGTCACCTATCAGGATGACTTACTGGGAAAATTGTGCAATTTTCTAAGGGAAACAGGGACCGACACTTGGTGTCTGTCTAGCCTATCTAAACAATTTCCTCAACTCGCTAAGTGAGTAAGGTCAGTGGCCTCTATGAAAATTTTGAGGGGAGTCAATCCCAGGGTGACTGCCAGGTCCGACTGTCCGGGTGGCCAACATGAGGGTTGATTGAAATGCCCTCCAAAAACGTAGCTTGAAAAGACTAGCTTGATGCTTTTGTGCTATTCTGGTTGATAGTCGATCGAGTCGAAAGCATGGTGATGGTCCGACTGTCAGAGGGGAGTTTGGTCATTAGAAATTTAGAAAAAATGACTAAGTGTGGGAACGATTGAAAGATGCATGGGTGATCATACGAAAACACACTCACATGACATGCTTACGAAAGGACCCAAACCATCTAGACACACATGCTTAATGTGACTGACCGACAGTGCAAGTGACAAGCGCAACACTCGTGATTGACTGTTCATTGATTGAGACGATGCGTGCACGACAGTGAATGTGACTCTGTGTGTGAGTGCGGCAGATGCTTTCATAGCGAACACAATAAGCACATACGAAGTGAAGACTTTGAGCATAAGTAGAACATGGTCACAAGCATGACTTAAACACCAATATGCAGAAACTTGAATGAAAAGAGAAAGCGAGGCAAATGAAAAGACTCAGACAAGATCACAGAGTGAACCCGAGTGTGTGCAGTCATCAAGTGGAACTCTTCAAGGGAGGCTTCAAAATTGGTGCACGCCAAAATTTTGGAGGGTTGTTGTAGCTGCTACAACATTGCTTTTGACTTTGTAGAGTGCAAAGTGGAACCTTGAAGGCAACACTTGTTTAAGAAATTGAACCAGAAGCGTGTGCATTTTATCGAATTGACTGGGTTCACCCTTTACCATTCCTGGAAAGTTAGGCTATGGTTGTAACTATGCCATTTCTCTTCTCTCTTCATCATCTTTTTCTTCGGCCCTTCCTACTCGTACATCAAGTTCATTTCTGGCTTATATCCTCTTTGTATTAAGTCATATTTGTATATTTTTGGATAAATTAAATGCCCCTTAAATGGAAAAACAATGGTTATTATTTTTTTTTTTGGCTTGTGAGGTTTTCTGTCCACATGTATGAACAATTCAATCACTGGAAATATTTGTGTATTAGGTTTCATTATTTGTGTTGGGTAGTGTTAAAAATATTATGCGACTTCTCTTGTTTTATTTTGCTGCATGCACGAAGGTTTGAAGGATCTCTTTGTTGCAGATAGGGGTTTCAATTGGCTATTTTTCTTTCTTCGTTCTCATTTTTTATTTGCTTTACATCATGTTTTATGTTTAAGACTGTTTCTTATAGCTTGCTATATGTTGAAGTTCCGCTCTTTTGTGGGTTGCATGTGTTGTTTAAGGTTTTCTTTACATTCTGTTTTATGTTTTAAGACTATTTCTGATAACTTTCTATATGTTGACGTTCTGCTCTTTTGTAGGTTGTAAAGGCTTTACCTTATAACCATGATAGCGAATATGTCTTACCAGGTAATCTTATATGATAATTTTTAAAGTTAGATATTAACAGGTGTTGTGTGTGGAGCATGATTGTTCAGAGGTCTTTGTTTCAGCCGGATGTATACCCTAGGAAGTTTTGTACACCCCTCCACGCGGGGGGGTGCGGGGGCGACTCCATTGGTATGAGGCCTTTTAGGGTAAAGCCAAAAGCAAATCCATGAGGGCTTAGGCCCAAATTGGACAATATCATACCATTGTGGAGATATGTGGTGTCTAGAGTCCTAAAAAGGGATTCATCCACTTGGCTTACTTCGAACTTGGCTCCAATACCACTTGTTAGGACTCTGGACACCACATATCTCCACAATGGTATGATATTGTCCAATTTGGGCCTAAGCCCTCATGGATTTTCTTTTGGCTTTACCCCAAAAGGCCTCATACCAATGGAGATATTTGTCCATCCTTATATACCTATAATCCTCCCCACCTCTAGTCAATGTGGGACTTTGGTCGTATACCCACAATCCTCCCCTCGAACAAAGGACCATCGAGCCTCCCCTCAAACGATTATCCATCCGTCCACTCTCTACCAACCAGGATTCTCCGCTCCAATGCGTTGGAAGCACACGCCTTACATGGAGCACCACCTGCCTCGAGAGATTGCTCTATCCCAGGTCAACTCCTCTTCACCGTGTTGGGACCAGGACACGTCCATGAAGAATCTAGAGCACACCACCTGTCTAACTGAGCTCATCCACGGATCCCATCGTGATATTACCGGCCCACCACCTTCATGCGACATTTCGAGGATCATCCCACTGAGAACCGGAGCAACAGCCTGTCTACCGAGCTCATCCACAATCCCATTGTGTATTACGGGGCCCACCACCTTCGTTCGAAATTCCGAGGATCATCCACTTGGCTAACTTCAGGGCATGGCTCTGAATACCACTTGTTAGGACTCTGGACACCACATATCTCCACAATGGTATGATATTGTCCAATTTGGGCCTAAGCCCTCATGGATTTGCTTTTGGCTTTACCCCAAAAGGCCTCATACCAATGGAGATATTTGTCCATCCTTATATACCCATAATCCTCCCCACTTCTAGTCAATGTGGGACTTTGGTCGTATACCCACAAGAGAGAGCTTCAACTCTAAATTAACAAAAGGTTACCAATTGATCCTCAAAATCCTTTTTATGAATGAGGACTCTATTTTCTTCATTTTTCATTATTTTCCTTCATTTTCCTCCTCACATGCAACCTATGACCTTTCACCTCCTTTTTCTCCTAATTTCCATTATTTTCATAAATAATTGTGCCAAAATGCCTTTTAATGCCTTATCCTTTGCCTTTTCCAATTTCATTAGCCATAAACAACCAAATGAACACCCACTAGGATGTCCTACCCACCATTCATCTTGGAATACATGTCCCATAATCCATGGTATTTATATATTTTTACATGGAATTTTCACCAGGGTTGTTACAATATCAACTCTGATCCTTTTGTTTTAGGCACATGTATATGAGACTATTCATATCATTATACTATATCTTAACCTATCAATACTAACACATTGATGTACTATAAATTATTTTACTTAACCCTGCACAAACCTTTCGCCATGAGTGGTTCAAAATCTCTCTCTCTCCATGACCACTTTATATGTCTAATGAAAGAAGCATACAATGTATTTTGTTCATATGACGTGATCTTAACACCCATACATTAGGGGGGGAATTTTTAATCATATAAAAAGTGATCACTTAGCCAAAACTATTGGTTAGTTGAAATGCATCATGATAGTATGAGTTTTACACATTAAAACCCAACTTCACCTAAGGAACCATTTTTCCTAAGTTATTTTGATTAATTTACCCATTCACATGGGAATAACCCATAAATTCATTAATTATGTTATTCTCATAATAGCTCTAAGGGTTAACTCAATTGCTCAAGTTCCCATCACTAAAGCACCTAACTAATTGGAGGTTATAAGGTCAATTCTCGTTGACACCCTTGGGGTTAGGCTCTACTAATAATTTAGTGGGATGTGATCCCTTCAGGTGGATCTACCCAGATATTTCTTTGGAAAAAACGTCATTCTCATAATTTTACGCATTTGTGTGAAGATAATCTAATTATTTTCATTTTATTTATTATCATAGAAATAATTTAATAAATAATTTGTTTATGGATTATTTCCACTTATTTTACCCTCATCTACAAAAAAATTAATAAATCATTTATTTATGAATTATTTCTAACTATTTTACCTTATCAACTAGAAATAATTTAATATTTTATTTATTTATGAATTTATTTCTAACTATTTTAATTAGTCAAATGGATCTAATCTAATAAACCATTTATATATGGATTGTTTTCACTAATTACCTCAATAAATCATTTTTTTTTAGTTAGATGCCCATAACCAATATAGATCCATCTTAACTCTCAATCTATGAAGCTTCAAGAGGGATTAAATCTCTCAAGATGCAACCTCTTTTTGAGTGAAAAACTTGAGGAAAGGTTTCCACCTAAGAGAGATTTGATTTATCTTGGCTTTTGGTAGACCCAGAGTTAAGATGGATTTATTTTTTTCACTTGTATTATATAATATATACTTAGTTGAAATTGAAATATTTTATTTATGATTCACATTCTCCACATTAAATAAATGTTAATATATGTTCCCTCATATTTGGGAAATAGAAAATCTATATCCACAAGTCTCTCTCTCTCACTACTTTTCAAAACATTACATATCAATTTTATATTAAACATTCAAAGAATTATAAATATCCCTCATACCTTAATTAGAAAGCACCTATTAAAAAAAATCTCTTTACTTTTTTGTGTGTACAAGTTGCGTTCGCTATGTAAACATTTGTCACACTCACACACAAATTTGTATGCACTGTCACGCAAGCGTCGTCGCGGTTATTCAACGATCTATCACAAGCATTGCGCTTGTCGCTAACAGCGTTGGTCAGTCAGACTGAGTGTATGTTGTCTTGTTGGTTCAAGGTATTTTCTGGTCAAGTCATGTTGAGTGTGTGTTTGTGAGGTCATGCATGTACGAAGTCACTCGTTCACATACTTGGTCATTTTGTTGAAGCTCTGTTGACTAGATCATCCTCCAATAGCCGGACATTTGCTGAGCTGCATTACATAGTTTCAGCTCTTAGTGACTATGTGCTGCTGCCCAGAATTGGGCGGAGCTTAAGGTTGTCTCCCAGGTAATCTGCACTACGCAACCCTAGAATTGGCTCCAACGACTGTCACCCAAAACAACACATAAGTTTCTTGGCAAGCCATTTCAATCTGCATTGCCTACAAGCACATCAACTAAGCCTCCAGCTGGTCAACCAGAGAGTTTTACCAGGAAATGATATCGGGCCTCACTCCCCCAAAAAATTGTACAAAAGCTACAAAGCATGACCACTTTGCTGACTGAAGAAACTATGCAGACATGCCGGATAGACACCCTGTGTCTGTCACTGTGTCCCTCAAAAAATTACGTATTTTTTCCAGATAGTCACCCAGACAACTGATCTGCTGCTCGCCTTGAAAACTGCACAGTTTTCATGAGCAGTCACCTAGTTGCCTAGCATCTTGCTCAGCTCAAAAACTGTGCAGGGATTTCCAACAAGCCAACCTCCCACCATTGCACATTTTTTGCGAGCAACACTCCCGCAACCTGCTGCCAGCTCCCCGAAGAAATTGTGCAGTTTTTGTTGCCATTCCCCTCTGCTGCTTGCACTTCCTCCCTAAAAAACTTGTGCAGATCTACCCTCCAATCGAGCCAAATCCCACAGACAGTTACTGCTAATCCAGATTTTCCATCTCAGTCTCCCAGTGACCTCTGCACAATTTTCTCTGGCAATGCTTGGAGCCTGCATCTCGGCTTGAAATCTTCCTTGCGTAATTTCAGAGCCTTGTCCTCTCTCCCGGTCACCTGGATCCAAAAGCGAACGAAAATGCATCATTGTAGACTAGGCAATTTTTAGATTTGATGTCATCTTGTCATGAGTGATTGCAGATACAGGTACATGGACGAGACATGACACGACGACGAACAGGATGAACATGGAGAGTATGAGAGGAGACTTGTTTGTGAACGGACGAACGGAGAATGCATATGAGAAGATTTGTTCACGAACAAACGAACAAGGAATGCATGATAGGATATTTGTTCGTGAAAAGGTGAACACATGAAGCATGCCAAAGTACAATTGAAGGAGCGAAGTGCACATGCAACATCAAGCGAACACCAAGGCCATTGAAGACTCAACACACCTTGCTATGCAGAGGTGAAGCTATGATACACCAAGAGGACATCCATGACTCAGCAACACTACAGCTTGACATGCACACCAGCTACAGCATGAACACACCAGCTCTGTCATGTTGAGTAATGTCATGAGTCATCTTGGCCACATCACTATTGTGGGCCACACTATTGTAATCAATGTAATGTAATGTGGAAGTCCAAGTGACCCACATATACTCTGAAGAGTCATGTAAGTCAAATAGTCTTGAGGAAATTCGAACAGTCACAAGGGCCAGATTTACCCTTAGTTATAAATACCCCTCATGTGTGCATGCAAAAGACGTTTTCACCTTGGCTCCTCCCACATAGCCTTGAGAGTCTGTAATATTTTCTTTGAGTGAACAGTGGCTCCAATGCCCTGCTATTAGGGTTAGTGATGTAATGGTGTACTGATGTGTCTTGGAAATTTTTCTTAATTCAGAAGCCTATTAACAGGCCAGAACGTTTTCACACATGTATTGTATTCGTTTGTAAAACTATTCTTTGGACACTTGTAATGTATGTTTCCTTAACTTGTATTAAGACAGTTGAACTATTTTAGTTGTTTTAGTACATATGTTGTTGGAAATGTGTTGTATCAGTTGTTAACGTTGTCTTGGTTGTGTGGGCTATCCTGCCGGACACTTGACATATTCATTCTTTTAAACTTGTTATAACGCTCGTTGCACTTGTGTGGACTATTCCGATGGGTGTTGTACGTGCTATCTATTCACCTTGGGTTTGTGACTGCCACATCCTTGTGGACTATTCCGCCAGAAGTTGTGCATGTCCTATTGTGTTGTGTGTCTCTAGCAGAGTTAGGACTATTCCCTTTCAACCTGAGACTCACTTCCACCCTCTCCCTCTATTGTGAAATAACTCTGACACAAGTTGCACCAAGCATTCACCAGGCACGTGAACCTCGTTGTTCGAAGACAAAGCAGACCACTCTCATGTGCTGACAAGCAGGAGCTAAGGCATATCTTTAAGATAATGGCAACCGAGCCATCATACCAGATGGGACAAGTACACCAAACGATGTGAGGTCTAGTTGGGACTTCATACCAGGGAGATCCACTGAATGTTGGTAGTTTCAGCACCGTCAACATTTGTGGCGCTAGAAGGTGTAGGTTTCAACCCCATACAGAAATTACCTACATACAAATTCTAAAACATAGAAAATAAACAATGTGATAGCATAACACATAAAACACATATACACAAAGATTTTCCCCTAGATCCCAAAACCGTGACTACCAGCTTGATTTTTCATTATGTTCCTTTCAATGTTAGAATACATATTTATACATGCCGAAGCATCTAATACCATGAACCGAAAACCATCACGTCTAAAACCATGGACCGAAAACCATTGCATCCAAAACCATGTGCGAAAAACATGCACAAAACCATAGGTAGGTCCGCCCAACCTAATATAGGGTCCAAAACCAAAATTTTCTGGGGCGCTGCCCTGGACCCCATAGAGTGGGGTTACTTGCACCCCTCAAACCCCCTGTGAATCCCCTCGCTACACAATCGACGCAATGAAAGGGGGGCTCCGACCCCCTTCTAACCCCCCGGTTAACTACGTGGCCTAGTCATGGAAAGAATATAACACAACCCAACATTCTCCCACTTGTTGTTTTCTTTCCACAGGGGGCCATAAGAGAGCTTAGTCATTTATCCAACCCTACAACACCCATTGTTTCTCTACACCAAGAGAACTTCTCAGAGCACACAGATTTTGTCAATGCATCTAGAGTATTCTTCAAAGTGTCCACCTTTACCAGCAACACCTTTTTGTCTTCTATCATATCCCTTATAAAGTGATACTGAACATCAATGTGCTTTGTCTTTGAATGGTAAGCAGGGTTCTTTGCCAAGAAAATTGCACTTTGGTTGTGACAATCTATCCTTATAGCTCCCTATACTAACCCCATACTTGAACATAATCTCTCAACCAAACTACTTCCTTGCTTACATGAGTGGCTGCCATGTATTCTGCCTTTGTAGTTGACAGTACCACTACAGATTGTTTCTTACTCATCCAATTGACTGCACCTCCAAAAAGGTTAAACACATACCCACTTGTATATATTCTCTGATCCAGATCTCCAGCCTAGTCTGCATCAACAAAACCACGGATATCCAAAACTCTATCCAATCCTAGTCTTCCTTGGTAGCACAAACCATAATCACTAGTGCCATGCAAATACCTGAAAACCCGCTTC
>APFE031109483.1:3372-16040 GCA_000404065.3 Pinus taeda | reverse complement strand
AAAATTTTAGTTTTGGACCCTATGTTAGGTTGGGCGGACCCACCTATGGTTTTGTGCATGATTTTCGCACATGTTTTTTGGATGCAATGGTTTTCGGTCCATGGTATTGGATCGATGGTTTTTGGTCCATGGTTTTGGACGTGATGGTTTTTCGATCCATTGTATTGGATGCTTCGGCATGTATAAATATGTATTGTAACATTGAAAGGAATATAATTAAAAATCAAGCTGGTAGTCTCGGTTTTGAGATCCAGTGGAAAATCTCTGTGTATATGTGTTTTATGGGTTATGCTCTCGCATTTTTATTTTTTTCTGTGATTTAGAATTCATATGCAGGTAATTTCTGTACGGGGTTAAAACCTACAGAATAAAGGTGGTCGTCTGTGCACCAGTGGGAATTTTGAAGTTTGGCAGTGCACTTGTGGAGTTGGCTTGTCATCTCGTGAGGTGTCTTGGGGCATTGGAAAGTTCAGCCCTCTTGGAAGTTGGGTCAATGAGTTGAAAATTTTGTTTGGGTCGTGTGGGTCGTGTGGGTGGGCCTTGAGAGGTGCTGGTCCTTGCAGCCAAGTTGTAGCACATAGAGTGGAACAACAAGATGATGGGGAAGGGGTAGAACAATAGCCTCTCAACTCACCTAAATGAGTGGATTTACCTTCGCCCTTTAATTCTTTAGAAGCGCATATACACCAGGTTAAAACTTTGGTGGATTAGTTGGCCTGAGACCATCATGATGACCACAATGAGGTAATTTATTTTATGAATTACCTCCAACACCATCAGTGGCATAAGATGTATCAGTTGGTCTCTCTTTGTTTAGAACATAAGAGGATACAGGAGAGGCTGGACCATATTGAAGGTAGAATGTTTCATATGGAAGCACACGTCCACGAATCCTTTCGTCCACCACATGGAAATCTTCCAGATGACCTAGCGCTGTGTAATATAGCTGATTAAAGATGTATGTGGGTTGTGTTTTGATCCTTGGGATTTTTTGGTTACTCTAGGCAATCTGTTTATGGTCCTTAAGTTTCCTTTTTCATTGTAAGTGTCCTTTTTCCATTACCATTTGGCCAACAAGTCCAGTAGGAATGAGACCGATGGTGTTTTGAAACTAAGCTCCCTATGATGTAATTTTTTTAGGAATTAATAGAATATGACGATCTAAAAAAAAGACTATTATTAATAATATTTAGGTTTTTTTTTTTTTTTTTTTTTTTTTTTTTTTTTTTATATATTATAATATATATATAATATTGGAAGTAAAATTTTATATATAAGTTTTCCATCGATTGATATCCATGATATCAAGTCATAAATTTCTCAACATCAAAACTAGTATTTCTGATAGAAAGTGTTTCATTTGCAAAAATTTTAAGAACCCCTGACACTATACAACTTATAATTTTCCTGTTACGAGAATCAAAAGAGGAAAATATAAAGTGTTGATAGAAAGGGAGTTTAGATTCCATGGAATTGGTCTCAACACCATTTTCAAACTCATAAATCCCAACTGATCCAACTTGGAGTGCAATGGCATCCTTTGAGTCATTGTCTACTTCCAAGTTTAGTTCATGAAGGATGTGACTGAAAGGTACTTGGTTGAAGAATCTTGTGAGAACATGAATGCCAAGAAGCAACAAATTGAGACTGATGTTGGAGACCTGATTCCTTTTGGTTTTCCCAATTGATGACTAATTTGGAATCCCCAAACACGTATAATCTAGGGAAGCCTTTATTTCTTTCCAATTCCAACAAGCATCATAGAGATGAAAATTTAGCTTTGTTGTTTTATCCCTTGCCCAATGCATAGTGACACAAAATGAAGTGAGAGTGACTAAAGTAGAGAATGGCCCCTACATTGTAGTGAGGAGGGTGTCCCTAGCTAGTTCCATCAAAATATGCCCAAGGGATGTCATAATATAACATTGGAATAATTAGATTCTTGTGTTTTGTTGGCTTTGGATCTGTTTTGAATTCATTTTCTAAAGTTTCCACCTTAGTTATGCATAACTCAAGAGGCATGAAATGTTGAGAAATGGCAACAAGAAATTCCAGTTTAATTGTCCTTGAATTAAACTTAGAATTAAAATCAAATTCTATTCTCATATCAACTTGTAAATAGTTAATTAAGTTTAATTAACTTATTTAAATTAGGAATTTCGAGTTGGAATTCTTTATGTAGTCATGTATATGTTCTCCCTAAGTTTTAGGGGTCTAGTATGAGTTTAAATTAAGTTGGAAATTAGATCACTCATGTTACTAAGCTAAGTTTAGTTAAATGAGTTCCAAATTGTTTGTGGAACTGATGAGAGTTAACAGTCAGTTGGTGAACTAGTGCATCCACAAGTGTCACTCTCGTTAACTGAAGATCCCCTCATCATAAACTCATGTATGTTGATTATGAGAAAGACCCAGTTGAGACTAGAGTGAAAGGACAATGTACTATCAATTGTATTATTTGCTGGAGTGTAAATATCATGCATGCATAAGAGATTGATCCTATGTTTGGATTGCACAGTTTTGGAAGCATGAATTCCCTTTAAATATGGTCTATTCATCCTAGGAATTACACAAGAGATTAGGGGCTTGGAGAGCCGCAGAATTGGCTAAGCGTTGTCCAAGAGCTAGCTTGTGAGTTGAGAGAGTTAATCATACTTGTGCGGAATTGTTCTAGTGAGAATAAGCTTTGTATCTTCACTCATATTTATGATATATGTAATACAAATACTAGGGTTTTGAGCAGTGGCTTTCCCTAGATACATCTTGTGTTATGTGTCATTGATGTATCTTCTTCTTTCTCATATTGTTTTCATCAATATATTGGCTTTTGCTGATTGAAAGTAGAAGTATATTCTTGTCTTGTGCTTTAGTACATTGCATGAACTTGTGAATATACAATATTTTCTACATGGTATCGGAGATGAGAACAATATACTAGAGGAGATTTCAATGTTTTTGAGTTTTGGATTACAGGTGAAATTCAAATTTGCAATACATACTGTAAGATCGGCAAATGGTGTTCTACGGTTTGCGGCTCAAGTATGCCTTAGAATGAAGCTCCAATTTTATAGCGTGGAGGGACAGAATGGAGGCTATGCTAGAGGATAATGGCTTGAAGGAATTTGTTGATTAAGAAATTCCTAAGCCAGTAGCATCGGATGCATAAAATTTGGCCCAATGGAAGAAGTGTGTGAAAAAGGCGAGGCGAATAATCCTTGAGGGAGTTCAAGGCGACATTGTCTCGAGTTTCCATGGCAAGGAAAATCCATATGATATGTGGAAAACATTGGCGGACTTGTATTAGAAAAATGGTGACCAAAGGAAATTGGCACTGAAGGACAAACCTCAAAAAATCAAAATGGAGAAAGGCGAGATGATTCCAAAATACTTGATCAAGTTCACTCAGTGTCATGATGAACTTGAAAGTGTTGGAATCATGGTTGCCGAGGATGATATGGCGAGTCTTACTCTTCTAGGACTCCCAAAGAATTGGCATAGTTATCAGGACTCTGTCAACGGTCAGGTCAAGCTATTGGATTGGGAACAACTGTGCTCGGATTTGATGCAGGAGGAGATTAGGAGGAACACCAGGGATGGCTCTTCATCAAAGATTGATGATGAAGAAGAAGGGGAAAGGGAAATATTCCCATTCCAAATCGAATTCTTATCATGGAGGCAAGAAGAAAGACATGATTAAAGTTAAGTGCTTTCATTGTCATGATTTGGGTCATTTTTCCTACAAATTGTCCACTCAAGAAGTCCAAAAAGAAGTCCTTAAGAGGAGTAGCGGGTGAGGCTTTGGCCTCTCTTCAAATTAGACTTTTCCCTCATTGCATGCATGGTGTCATCAATGATGGGAAGTGTATGATACTTAGATAGTGGAACTTAATTACACATGACTGGTGACAAAGAGTTATTTAGTGACTTGGAGAAGAAAGATCTCGAGATGCATATCGAGATGGGTGACGATAGGAAGTATAGTGTTACAGGATTGGGAACAATTACTTTTTAGAGGGAGCATGGGGATCCACTCACCTTGAAGAATGTTCTGTATGTGCCCGGGCTGGAGAAGGACTTGGTATCCGTTGCCATGCTTGAGGATAGAGGCTATGATATGATCTTCTCGAAAGGAAAGTCATTCCTTCGATACATAGCCATGGGTCAAATAAAGAAGATAGGGATTTGGGTGAATAATCTCTATAAGATGGAGGTAGAGGAGTGTGCTGCTTTTATCACAAAAGCAGAAAAGGTGTAGAGCCAAGACATTGGCGAGTTGTGGCACAAGCAATTGGGCCACTTGCATCATGGGGCTTTGAATATATTGCAGTATATCTCTATCAGCCTTCCCAAAGGTACGCTTGAGCATGTTGATACATGCAAGGGGTGCACTTTGGGAAAATACACCAAGCCTTCCTTTAACGACAAAGACAGTCGAGTAGAGGCTATTCTAGAGCGAGTCCATTCAGATGTGGGTGGACCATTCTTGATAGCATCCAAGGCCAAACACATGTAATATGTTATATTTGTTGATGACTATTCTCGTAAATTCTCGATATTTTTTCATGCAGAAAAAGGATCAAACCTTAATAAAGTTTTGTGAGTTTAAATAATTGGTGGATAAAGATTCACGAAAGAAGGTTAAAGATCTATGGAGTGATAATGGTGATGAGTGTTTCTCCAATGAGTTTAAGAACTTATGTGTAGCGAAAGGGATTAAACAGGATTTTACGACACCCCATAACCCTCAACAGAATAGGGTGGCCGAGAGGAAGAACAGAAGCATAGTAGGGGCATCAAGGGTGATGTTGCATGATCAGGGCCTACCACTACACTTGTGGGTTGAGGCATGCAACATAGCGATTTATGTTCAGAATCATATCCCACATTAGATACTTGAGATGGAGACACCAGAGGAGGCTTATTCTGCTAAGAGGCCAGATGTTGGTCACTTCAGGATTTTTGGGTCATCAATATATTTCCATCTAACCAAAGATGCATAGAAGAAGCTTGAGCTGACAACAGGGTTGGGAATATTTTGGGGTACACTGATACACCTCACAACTATCAGGTGTACTTGCTGACTAGTAGGATGATAGTGGTTCTCAGGGATGTCAAATTTGATGAGGAGAAGGCCATGCGAGTTTCCCTTGAGAGGGAGCTTGAGATACATGTGGATGAGGATCTTTTAGCTCATAAGGTTGATGAGCCTCAGATTAATCTAGAGTAGCCACATGCAAAGGATACGGGAGTGGAGACATCCACTCAGACAAAGTCTTCTAGAGAGGGAAGAAAGTGCACCATAGAGGCTAACTGATTGTTGGATGATGCATGGGAGAATGTGGGAGAATCCACTTCTCAACACAGGAAGATGAGGTCACCTAAGAGGTACACTAGATACATGGCTCTTATGGGCAAATGTGTTGTGACAAATCCATCTTCCTTTAAGGAAATAGTGTAGCAACCAATTTGGGTTGATGCCATGGTGGAGGAGTATGTCTCCATAGTTCATAACAATGTTTGGGATATGGTCTCGAGACCAGAGGACAAGTCAGTGGTGAGCTCCAGTTGTCTTTACAAGGTAAATAAAGTTGTATTTGGTAGTGTGGAGAAGCATAAGTCTAGATTTGTGGCTCATGGCTTTTCAACGGTAGAGGGGATTCACTATGATGAGACCTTTGCTCCTATTGCAAGGTACTCTTCAATCATATCTATATTGGCACTATCAACACATATGGGTTGGCAGATACATCAGATGGATGTAAAGACAACCTTCCTTAATTGCATGATTGAGGAAGAGGTGTACATATAACAACCTGAAGGTTTTGATACCTTTGACCATGAGTCACATGTGTGCCAGCTCTAGAGAGCATTGTATGGGCTGAAGAAAAAACCCCGTGCATGGTACACCAAGATAGGTAGCTACTTCACTGGGTTGGGCTTCACAAAGAGTGAAGTGGATGAAAAAATGTACCACATAGTGGTGGAAGGTAAATTGTTTATCATTGTACTTTATGTTGATGGTCTCATATTAACAAGTGATGATCAACTGATCAAGTCTTGCAAGGAGGACCTCACAAGAGAGTTTGAGATGAAGGACATGGGGCTTATGCATTACTTTCTTGGCATGGAAGTATGGAAGGGAGATGAGGAGTTGTTTGTGTCTCAGGGCAAGTATGCGAACGAGAAACTTAGGAGATTTCACATGGAGAGCAGCAAACCCATGGAGACTCTTCTAGCAGGTAACTGGAGGAAGGAGGGTGCTACTTCAGGAGAAGTCGTGGAATTTATTGTTTATAGGTAGCTTGTGGGTTCACTCATGTACTTGGTGAACACATGACCGGATATGTGCTATACAGTTAACCAGCTTAGTCAAGAAATGGTTAGGTCTGCCAAGTTGTATTGGAAGGCGGAAAAGCATGTGTTGAGATACCTCAGGGGCACTTATCAGTATGGACTATGGTACATATGGAAATAGGAAGTTAAGCTTCAAGGCTTCACCGATGTAGATTGGGTGGGGATTCCATCTGACAGGAAGAGAACATCAGGAGGTATCTTCAGTATTGGGTCAGCAACAATTTCTTGATACAAACAGAAATAGAGATCAATTGCACTAAGTTCGGTAGAGGCAGAGTACATGGCTGTGAGTCAGGCAATATGTGAGGCCATCTGAATGAGGAAGATCCTGGTTGGTTTGTTTGTTCAGAAGATGGATCTAACTATGATTTACTTCGATAATCGGAGTTGTATCAAACTATCTGAAAATCCAATTTTTGATGATCAGTCGAAGCATATTGATATCCGATATCATCATCTCAGATATTGTGTATTGAGGCGGATTATGTTGTTAGAGTACATTCACACGAAGGAGAAAGATGCTGACATTCTAACAAAGGCATTGTCAAGATGTAAATTCGAGTTTCACAGAGACTGGATCGGGGTAGCTGATAATCCCTTTCTTGTTGAGAGGGAGTGTTGAGAAATGGCAACAAGAAATTCCAGTTTAATTTTCCTTTGAATTAATTTGAGAATTAAAATCGAATTCTATTCTTATGGCAACTTGTAAATAGTTAATTAAGTTTAATTAACTTATTTAACTTAGGAATTTCATTATTTAACTTAGGAATTTCCAGTTGGAAGTCTTTCTATAGTCATGTATATGTTCTCCCTAAATTTTATGGGTCGGGTATGAGTTTAAATTGAGTTGGAAATTAGATCACTCAGGTTACTGAGTTATGTTCAGTTAAATTAGTTCCAAATTGTTTGTGGAACTAATAGAGAGTTAACAGTCAGTTGGTGCACTAGTGCATCCACAAGTGTCACTCCAGTTAACTGAATGTTCCCTCATCAAAAACTTATGCATGTTGATTTTGAGAAATACCTAGTTGAGACTAGAGTACAAGGACAATGTACTATCAGTGGTACTATTTACTAGAGTGTAAAATATCATACATGCATCAGAGATTTCTCCTGTGTTTGGATTGCACAGTTTTGGAAGCATAAATTCCCTTTAAATACGGGCGATTAATTCTAGGAATTACGCAAGATATTATGGGCTTGGAGAGCTGCAGAATTGGCTAAACGTTGGCCAAGAGCTAGCTTTTGAGTTGAGAGAGTTAAGAATACTTGTGTGGAATTTTTCTAGTGAGAACAATTTTTGTATCTTCACTCATATTTATGATATATGTAATACATATAGCAAGATTTTGAGCAATAGCTTTCCCCAGATACATATTTTGTTATGTGCCATTAATGTATCTTCTTCTTGTTCATATCGTTTTCATTGATCTATTGGCTTCCACTAGTGGAAAGTAGAAGTAGATTCTTGTCTTGTTCTTTAGTACATTACATGAGCTTGTGAATCTACAAGATTTTCTACATGAATCGATATTGAAAAACCGTGAGGTTTCTAGCTCTCCAAATCTGTGAGATTAAAATGCATCACACACCATCAAAGGATATCACCTTCTTGTCAGACCACTACACACAAAATGCATCACAAAGGGATATACCAATTAAAAAAAAATGGCTTGTAAGAGATCCACAAGGACTCACAAACCTTTGTAAAATATTTGCACTTCATAAATAAATGGAAACGAGATACTTCCTTTTAACTAAAAAGAGGGAATTTATTTAGATTGATTCACCCTTCCATCAACAATTTATCCCATGTAAGAAATACATTGTTGAGAGCTAGCTAAGTAGTGATCTTGGCTTTTAGAGGGACACTTACTCCCCAAATAAATTTCTACCATCACTACTTTTGATCGTTGAAGGAGTCCTCAAACTAAAATATATACCTGAGCTTCCTAATGAAGTAGCCTATGTGTCCTTTTTTTGTTGAACATATCATATAATGTATGTTTTACCTAAGATACACATGTCTCTTAACTAGTAAATTGATAAAAATTTCCTATTCCATTGTCAGTGCCTTCGAAATACCCCAGGATATCACAAACATCCAATTAACTCGACCTATACCTTGTGAATCCTTGGCCTTCATAAGGATCAAGATATTGGATTGCCTCATAGCTTGCAACAATGGAAAATATATTCCATAAATATCCCCATCCCCAAACCATGGGTCTAGATTGATTCTCATTTGGCGTTCATCCCCTAAGTGCCATTCTAACCATATTTCCACCAATGGAGATGCTTAGACCAATTCCTTCCATACCTTAGATCCTTTTTCATATTTGTTAGGAATCTTGAACTAGTCCACCAATGATATGCCAGGGAAATACTTAGCCTACAATATTTTGAAACAAAGAGAATTTTCTGATGAGAGACACGAAAGGTTTTTACCTACTAGTGCCTTAACAAAGAGATGAACATTTTTTAATCCCCAACCTCTAAGCTCCTTTGGAGCAACTATATGTATCCAACTAACCAAGGCCATGCATTTTTTGTTCGGGTGCCCCACTTAGTAGAAATGGAAGATGGCTCTCCTAAACCTTGACAGGACAATTTTGTAAAGAACAAATATAGAGTTCCAATACACTAGAATGCTCTCCAAAACTGCCTTAACCAACACAAGCTGACCTCCTCTAGAGAGAAATTTGTTTTCCTCTATGGAAATTATTATCTCAAACTTGTTTACCATCCATGACAAATTTTTTTCATATATTTATTTGGTTTGGTGAAGAAGTCAAGATATTTCAAACCCTTACACAAATCCTTCACAGGAAAAGGAAATAGATCCCCTAGAAAATTTAGAGGAACACTTATAATACCATTATGGACAATACAAGATTTGTGATGATTGATGACCATTCCTATAACCTTGAAAAATAGATCGAGGGAGCACTTGATAGAGATAAAATATCTACCTTCCCCGCACTAGTACAAAATGGCTAATTAGTTACTAAAAGAATGACTAAAACTTACATATAAACAACCATTTTTTAGTCGGTGACCAATAGTAGTTAATTTATAGTATCTTATAACGCGACCAACTTTTAGTCATTCTTTAACTTAGTCATTGATTGGTTGTCTCAACTTTATCGTCTAGTTGTATATTTAGTCATAAATTTGGTCATTGATTTAGTCATTAATTGCCACAATTAATGACCAAATATACAACAAAATATATTACTATATGATCACCTAAGAAAATCAATTAATGACCAAAGAAATATGACCAAAATGTTGGTGGTGTTATAAAATATGGTAAATTAGCTACTAATAGTCATATATATGCAAATCTTAGTCATTGTTAGAAACCAATTAATGGCCAAAGAAATATGACTGAATTTTCATCGTGTTATAAGATACTGTAAATTAGCTACTAATAGTCGTATATATGAAAAATTTATTCGTCATTTGTAATCATGAATTTATCATTTTCAATAGTCGTTTATCTTTTTTTTTTGTAGTTTCATATTCATTATATAAATGACTAATTTAGTAGTTTATATTCATTTCATTTACTTTATTAATAATAATTATAAACGACTAATTTAATCGTATATTCATTTTATTTATGTGCATCATTAATCAATATAAACTATTAATTTAGTAGTTTGAGATTGATGTGTTCATTATTAATCAACTAAATTAATTAGTATGATTTTGCGACTCAATTAAAAAAATGTCATACAATGTGCATGTTTATCTAATATAACAAAACAAAGTACATAAGTTACTTACAATACTAAACAATATCAAGTGCAACTATAAATAATTTAAACCACAAATTATATTATATGAAATGTCAAGTATTATAATATGAGTTTCCAACTTAATATTGGTTGGACTACAATTTACACATGAAATATTGTTTCATCACTTCAAAACATTATCATTTTGTTGCCAAGGCATTGCAAGTGAATTCACCAACTCTAAAGACTTGACCATCAGTATTTATGTGTGTGTCTTATGCAAGAAATTGGATCTAAGGGTATCACAAGAATTTTATTTTCTCCAACTCTTTTTTCATTTGTTTCTTCAGTGTTATTGTTTTCCTCTTTCTTCAATTCCTACTTCTTACCATCAATACTGAGTTCCTTTTCTTAAAACAAAAGAAGATACAATGCAGAGTGTAAGACATGAAAGATGATGAACATTAGAATATAATCTAAAGTAGACTATAAAGGATGTATACGACATATACCTCAACATCAGAAGTTCCAAAGTCATTTTCCCCCATAAAAGCAAGAAACTCGAAGAAGTTTTCTTCAATTAGGTGATTGTGGCCACTATGTGGCCAGATGACCTGTATAAACAAAGAAAATAAAA
This sequence comes from Pinus taeda, assembly GCA_000404065.3. Lineage (NCBI taxonomy): Eukaryota > Viridiplantae > Streptophyta > Pinopsida > Pinales > Pinaceae > Pinus > Pinus taeda. Next base: position 5,306 of record APFE031109483.1, on the reverse strand, counting down.
CGTCACCATAGAAAAGAACACCTTAGTAACTTAGTATTCAACCTTTAGGGAAAGCTTAGGCACAATCATGTTAACTAAGTTACATGCTAAAAAGCTCAAGCTATACATAACTTGTGAAAACAAATAATCTGAGGTGTGATGTCTAATCCTTGTTGTTTTATTCGGAAAATCATTTCATTCTCTAACACATGATCTTGGTCAAGTATATAAACAACCTGTGATGAAATAACAACATGAAAGTAAACTTTTCCAATAGCCATGAAGATATTTCACACAAAACAATTAAAAGGATTTCAATCAATATCGTATAATACTAATTTCATCTTCAAGCTTTGGTTCTTGTTTAAATGGACATGATACGAAGTATTTTCAATTTCATAGTTAAAATACAAAACAAGACCAAAAGAGATGTTCAAAATATAATCAAATAATAAAGAGAGAATATCATGGAATGTACATTGGAATTATAAAAAAATTACTTTTCTACCAATGTATTGTCTGGCATTCGTAAAACATTTGCTTGCCCAAAATAACCATGAGGTGAAAGAATCAAAACATTAAAAACCATGGGAGTCCCTACTAGAAAAATTTCCAAAGTTGTTGGCTTAGGTGCTTGAAGGATCTCCAACAACAAATGAATCATATCCTAGACATGCTTTGCATTGTCCCCCAATCCTTTTTCCAATCACATTTCCTGTAAGCTGCCCACACTAGAGTCAAGTAACAAATAAAGTTTTTGAAATATTTGCACAAGGAGAATGATGTGAAAATAGAGTTTCTAAAATATAAAGTAAGGTGCAAGTCTTCAATGAATTTACAAATAATTATAAGATTAAAACATTTATATGGTGGATGAAAACTAGTTGGAGGTAAAGAACATGTGGATCAAAAACAGTTGGAGGTAAAGAAAATTTCAAATACAAAGGGCCATTTTTCCACTACAAAAAGGTGATAGAACAAGAGTATTCCATGTTGATATTACTATTGATTTCTTTAAAAGGGTGATAAACATATTTGTTACACAAAAATATCGTCACCTTGATTATTTGCAGTCAGTGTAGGTCTATCATTACCTATACCATCTTCCTAAGCAAGTCTTAAACCTCAGCTCTTCAAAACAAGCTTGAGAAATGAGAGAAAGACATCAAAAAAGCAATGTAACTCTGGTTCCGCATTTTCTCTTACTTTTGCCTGTGGGCCCGCACCTTTTGTTCAAGTTATCTGCGTACTTATACGCTCTGTATGTAAAGGGGAGGGTGCGTAACCCTGTAAAAGTCAAAAGGCGCAATCTTTATCTTAAAAAACTCATCTTGGGTTAATTCTAGAGTTTTCTAGAAGCATTTGTTACGTGGATTGTCCGCTCCAAGTGGTTCATGCATCCCATCATAGGAGGAACTAATCCCTTGTTGAGAGGATCTATCCCTTTGAAGGAGGACTCTATCCCTTTGAAGGAGGAGCTGGTAACTGATCTCCATTGCACTATAAATTGAGGCATTGGGTCAGTGGCCAAAGAGGTTAGAAGCTAAACTTTTGAGGGTAAATGCTAGTGAAATCAAGACTTCCTATTTGAGCTTAAGAGGAGAGATCACATACCTTTTTGGCCCCATTAGGGAGTGAGTGAAGCTTTCCAAAGTAGAGGAGACTTCTTGTTGGACCCTGGAAGGAGATTGTACAGTGTCAAGGCAAAGGTTGTAAGGTTCTTTCTTTTTGAATTAATACAATCAAGCTCATTTTTCTCAACAAGTATCTTATGCTATTTGTTTCATGGACTCCTTGACTTTCATGTTAAATATGTTTTATAATATTGGATATTCAGGTGCTATTTAATTGTTTGCCTTGTTTGTGCTTGTAGGTTTGCGACGAAGGAACTTACTTGGATCAAAGGAGCGAAGGCATCTCCGAACTTGCGTTGGACATGAGGTAGGCCCTTAAAC